>OX940974.1:44949270-45072667 GCA_954871275.1 Leptopterna dolabrata | reverse complement strand
TACATTGTTCATGTGGTCTGGCTGGGTCTTCGACAGTTCTCTATGAATTCGCAAATTATCCTATAATCCCATTTTAGAAATTAACTTTCGATGATACCCCGTCCGATTTCACCCGAACTTGATAGGCCTGGTTGGAGACGAGTTCCAGTGCAAAATGCACACTAACCACATGTTAAAACCAACTACCAGTGTTATTGAAACTGTAATTTCCTGTATTTAAGGCACTGAATGGGCGCCTACTTCAAAATATTTGATATGGCATAATCCATTGATTACTTGGCTCTGTCCGGGATAGGTATAAGACAATTTGGACCCACACTTATCTACCGTCGGAAATGTAGCACTTTCTGTCCATTTTTGGGGAGATTATGGGAGTTTAAGGAAACCACGGATGAGCATGCGCAGGCAAAAGTTACAGCCCAATTTTGATAAAACTCATGGGGGACCACCTAGATGTCACGTCAAACCACCAGCCCTAAGTTTCATCTCAGTTCGGCCATTTTTGAGTACCTACTTATAGGAGTTTCAAGGAAAACAGTTTGCGCATTTTCAGACAAAAGATAGATACCTAACTACTATCGGAATTAGATAAAAAAAATTATGGGGTCGTTTGGACAAATAGCGCCACACCCACTTATCCTCAAAATTTCAGCCCTTTTCTGCAATTTTTTTTTTCCTTGTAGTTACGAGCGTTTCGAGGGTTAGTGTACACTAACACACTAAACTTTTGAATGAGCTAGAATTTTGAATTTTTACCGTCACATTCATGTTCATGATCAAAATATCGTAGCTTAATTGAAAAAGGTCAATCAAACGCCTAAGGCTTCCAGCGCTTTGGGCGGCCTTGCCCGAAACCGTCAGGCCTAAAGTCAAAATTGTGGGACCTGTTGAATTGTTTTTATTTTTTGTGCCAAGGAACTTGTCACGCTGCGATTGATGATTATGAAAACAGACTATTAAATGGACGGAGGTTTGATTTGGTAGGTGCTTCTCAGAAAATTAGTGGCATTCTACCACGTAGCGAGTCTACCAAGGTAGCGGAAGCATCGTAATCCGTTTCGAGAGGAAACGAAGTTCCTCCAAAATTCCAAAATCAAAATTTCCGCTCGAATTTCATGTTACAGACCTTTCTGCACCGATTGGGTTCCTTATCTGTCTGTCTGTCTTTTTGCCCTTCTGTCTTGTCTGTGAAGGGATCCGTATATCCTTGCCACGGTCATAACTCCCCGAATGAATGGTCGTAATACGCTGAAATTTTGAGGGTAGGTGTGAGCTGAGGCCTAGGTGCTCCCATATAAATTTCATCAAATTTAAATTACTTATAACTCTCGACTGCAAATGCACAATCTAATCCATATGACCCGCATAACTAATGTTTTAATCAACCGATCATGATTGCGAGGAAGCTATGTGCTACATTTTGGCAGTTATATTAAAACTCCCTATCTGTTATAGGCCGTTATAGAGAGAGTGAGAAAGAAGTGAAACGAGAACTACCCATAATAAGTAGGTAGTAAGATAATTTACAGTGTATCTAAGCTACTCGTATTACACTAAACAATACTGTATTTAGATACTAAAAAGATAGATAATAATATTGGAAACCGTTTCACCAGAAAATGAATATGATAATCATATCAGATAGTCCTGAGATGCTATAGGGTGAAATTTTACTGTAAACTATTAGCTGAGTCATCCGACTTCAAGCCGTTTTCGATTCGTTGTACATCTGACTATGCACAAAATGCTTTTGACACTATGAGAATTCGTGGTCATAAAATACTTTCGTTAGCGTGAAACAGGAATCGGGAACGGTAGCCAGTTTACCACTTTATTATTATGACACGGAAGAAAGGGAACACATACGTTCTATTTTCGGAACGGATCGTTCAAACATCCACTCCATGAATGAATTCAATGAAAGAAAGTTTCAGTCATGTAGCGTATTCCAAAAATGGGTGGTTTTCTACCAAACATTTGTTTTTTGTAAAATTATTCCATGATATTTATAAAGTTCAAATTCGTTCCAGCGAGTTTTGGGCGCAAAATTTCGAACTCACTGACTTCAACCCTGTTTCTACCCAACTCACACTAGGTACAAGTATTTTCGGGGAGTTCATTCTATTTTCTATGTTCCGAAATAATATCCGAAATATGTTTGCTTGCCAAACTGATGACGATTGAACTCATTATCTGATGTTGGAGAAACCTCAAATCTACCAGACCCTACTGTTTTATTTAATCATCATTATTTGAAGCAGGTTTTGAAGCACCCTCTGTTTTCATATGAACATAATGAGTTTGAGGGAAAATCTATTTTACCTCACCATAATGCTAAAATAATACCTTTCTAAAATCATATTACTGCAGATATTTTGGCAAATCTTGTGATTTTGTTCGACGTGCGTACAAATAGATGAATGGAGAAAAAAGTGCCAACCAATATTGAAGCGCTGGTACCCTCCGTGGCCCGGCACAGATTTGTAGGCAGAAACTTCCTCCAAAATACGCAAACGAATTTGAGGATATTGAAAAATTGAAAATGTGCGTAGAGTAGATGTAGATATCTCATACAGTACGGTACACATCTACAACTAAACATGATAGAAAAAAATGTTTTATGATATCAGAAAGCTGTGATGTACATTAAAGGTAGGTATATATTAAAGTGTACGAAAATCAGCTTCAAGATCTTTCAATTATTAGGTAGTATATTGTTTTGGAATGTGGCTGTCAGTAAAACTTCAGTACTTATCAATATGTTTGGTTGTAATGTAGATTCCATGGGAAAAAAATATTGGGGATTATGAGACGATTTCAAGCTACCCCACACTAACAAGCTGTTTACTATAATACTGCAGATAAAGTGTAACGTAGAACTTATTGGTCGATGAGGAATGGATAGAAATTCGAGGTTATGAGGAATGAAGTACGGAAACAATTAATACTTAGGTAAGTAAAATTATTCGTTCTCGCTCAACGGCCTTGCCCGAAATATTAAGTACCTACCTGTGTTTATACCCACTGCACACAATTAAGCTTATGTTGAACTGTTTTGAACAGGGTATGGATTACCTACGAAACCAAAACCGTGACCAGTTCAATATTGTCGCTCGTGCTATTACCGGTCGGTTTATTTTTAACTAACTCCATTATGATTGATGTATTTTAGAGTGTCAGGAAGACTAGCGAAAGCACTATGTACGTCAGTACTGGTATTAATGACACTGTTAACATACGTATACCGGGAAATGAATGTGATAACTCCCAGTTGTTGCTCAGAAAATAAATTTATGGACATTGTGTATTCTATACAGAATAGGAGGCAAGATACACAGAGTGGAAGACGGCGATTAAGAGTGAAGGTGGAAGTGGCTACGGGGAGGGGAGGACAGAAAGCGTATTCGTAAAACAAGCTCGAAACTACAACAAGGGACCACAACTCACCTGTGTTTATTCTGGGACTCATTGAGCAGACTTGGTTGGTCGTTGGTTTGAATGGGTACCATCTCTCACCGGCCGGAGGCAAAGATGGAAATCCATTTCGGCACTCACATCCCAACTGAGGTGTGCAATCGATAAACTCAACTTGATTGGGGAAAGCGAGGGTTAACTTGGACGGGGACGGGCCGATCGCCTGTGAACCCGCCTCGAACCGACGTCTCCCGGAAAACGAGCGGTGATCCCGAAAACTAGAATGGGAAACTTGGATGCAGGAGCAACAGTACTTGGAATAAAGCGGTTCTCTCGTTTGCCAACCGCATGAGGCCGCCTCTTCGCACGGTATCTCAATGAGATGTTTACAACATGGCTCCCACGTTCGAATGGATTTAACCAACCACGCCTGCGCCCGCCCCAGACTACCAACTGCCCCCTATAAGTCATACAGGCACGTCATTTCAGTGCACATGAGCGTATGAAAGATGATTTATACAACTTCTAATTATTAGAACCCGAGCTTAATTTTGAATCGAACTCATACGAATCCTACGTTGGTGACATATCGCTATCAATTATTAACATGTAGAAATTCATCAGTGGATCATTAGGATTTTACTATATCCTAGTGTCTAGTACCGAATTAATAGTAACCATGAGCTGTATATAATCATGGGCTGTTTTTTGCTAAATACTTCATTATAGCTGATCGACAGATTAGGTTCTGATAAAATTGGAAGTGGAATTTTGGTAAATTCAGTCATTTATATCCATCTCTAGGAATAAGACACGGAATAAAAACGAAAAAAGTGGAAACATGGCCGTGAATTACCGCAGTCACACTTCAAGGGATGGTAGGATTTGATAGCCCGGCAAACAAGAAACACTCAAATTTTCAATATATTATTTCCAATAATAAACCTTAGGAATCGAGCATGGGGAAAAAATTAACCCCCCCCCCCCCCCAAACTTGATGGTTCCCGTTTCAAGGTACGTAGAATCCGAAAATGCAATAAAAAAATTTCTGTCTATCCGCCGTACGCCGTACTTCGCACTTTTCTTAGTTACCATGAACCAGAATTAATGAAATTTGGTTTGTAGGTCTCGTTTGGGGTCCAGTTGGTCCGCGAAGCTCGGCGTTACTGTCAGTCATCTCTAAGGGGTGAAAAATAGGGGTTGAAATATTCAGAACGCCATAACTCGAAAACTTTCAGTAGAAGGGAATGGTTTTTTTTAACGTTTTTAAGTTGGTCTTGAACTAAAGAAATTTTGAGACCACTCGGAGCACTGTACAACCAGCCGAAAAGCCGAAAAGCTTCGTCAACATGATCGTGAATCAAACGGTATAAATCCGGCCCAGCAGACATCATCGCAAGGGAGCACCTGATTATAATCACGAATGACTGTATGAAGTCGAGTTGGTTGTTCTGTGATATTATTTCATTTGAAAAATGATGGATCTTTTGGGTTTTGTTGATAGGTATTTTCGCAACTTGAACAAACGTTGAATTATTATTGGGTGAATTATTACACAACGGTAAATTATTACAAAACGGTGTATTATGCTATCTACGCAGAAGGAGCATGTATACAGGTAAATTATTACACAGCGGTTTATTATTTACCTTATGCTTCACGAATAACTACAAATAATCAATGTTTGAATTATTGAATCCCGCGCATTTTTATGAAACTTTAATTCCCGGGCCGGCTGCAGTACTTCATTTAGGGCTATCCTGGGGGGAGCTCGAGGGTATTGACCACAGAAAACAGTGATCTACGCCGAAGGGGCATCTACATAGGTAAATAATAAACCGCTGTGTAATAATTTGCGTTTTTAATTTATTGCGGATTCGGATCATACATGAAATTTCATGGAGAAATGACCCGGCACTCAAATTTTACCAGTGTAACGAATAACAAAACTCGGCACACTCAGTCGTGGAGATAAGTCCTGAAAGAGGATGCCTGGCTGATCAAGAATTTGCCTAAGGTCGTCAAAACATAAGACATTTCATTCTTTTGCAGACATTCAGTTTAGAATGAAACAAGCAGTTTCTGTCGTTTGAGGTAGGTTTCCACGTTCTTGCACATTTTTCCCCAACTCAAAAATCACCCTACCATGAAATTTCATTTAGAATCCGGAACCGTAATGAAAAATGCCATCTAAAAAACTGAAACTAGCCTCGAAATTTCATGAAACTGTTGATCCATTTATCTTGATAGGATGATCGTGAACTCTTTACCATTTAAATTCAACTTCCCAAGTGCAATTCAACTTTTTACAACTTCAACCAATTCACGAATTCCATTCAACCCTTGAACTTATCTCATGAGAAAAAGAGTTCCAGTCATGCAGCATGGCTATAAGAGCGGATTTCAAAGAAATATTCGTGCTATTGTGTAAAAAGATGAAATATGGAAAATCTGAAATAACACTGGGATTTAACAAGTAGATATGGTAGGTTGTTTAGTCATTAAACAGTAACAGGTATTTTTTAAACGATACATTTTTAAGATGTTCATGTAAAGTAGATATGGGTAAGTATTCTAACGATCAGCATTTTTATGACAAATACTTCGAATCAATTTAATATACCATTACTTAGGTAGTAGGTATAGTTAACAGTGGTATAGCAGTCGTTCTCGACAAATACCTTACCTACCTCTGTTCCATAATTTATTCTTTAACTCCTTCTGCGATTAAATTTCTAATAACACGGTATTAGGTGTTAGTATTGTTACTCTTACCAACATTTCCGCCGTATCGTCCACATCTACCTTATTTTCCGTCTAAAAAATTCATTCTTTCGCACACAGGCTCCATTTGGGCCCTAGCTGTGTCCCGAAACTTTCCAGCCCGATCGGATTATCCCTAAGGGTGTTATGAGTGAAAACGCTGCAAAGTCCTTGTCACATGGGGTTTATTATTCTACAGAAATGTTGGCTGTACATTTATTGTTTGTTTCATGTGAAATAATTGAAATAACTATTTCTGATGGTTTCCACCAATTTTGGCCCCCAAAACACAAATTAGGTAGGTACGATCTTTTTTTTTCTTCAAATTACCCTTGATCATTGATTGTACCATTTAATCGTCTTGATCCACGTGTTGACACTTTTTCTAGTGTTATTCTACAAACTGAGGGTGATTTCAGACGATTTCGCAGGTTTTTGACTCATACAAAATCAATTTTGGGACCTGAACATCTGGTACAACCTCAATTTTCCACTCCTTGGCCAAAATCGACCTCATATTCGATCTTCTCGTCCCCAAAAACATGGAAAACGATACCTCAAAAGCTCATGTTACCAACATGTTGCTAAAACGCAAAAAGTACCTATTTTTACACACATTTTCACTCACAACACCCCTGGGAATATTCCGATCGGGCTGAAAAGTTTCGGGACACAACTAGGGCCCAAATGGAGCATGTGTGCGAAAGAACGACTTTTTTAGACCGAAAATGAAGCCTGTACACGTGATACGGCGGACGGCGGACGGACATTGCATTTTTTGAATCTACGCACCTTGAAATGGAAAAGAAAAAAGTTTGAGGGGGGGTTATAAAAATTTTTTGCTGAGCGATTACATAGGTGTATTATTCAGAGAATAATAAACCAAAATGAGTGCAAAAATATGGTTTTTTTTATGTTTTAGTAACACGAGCTTGTGAGGTAACGTTTTCCATGTTTTTTAGGACGAGGAGACCGAATTTGAAGTCGATTTTGACCAAAGAGTGGAAAATTGATGTTCTAACGAAGTTTCAGCCTTAAAATTACGTTAAATTTTGGTCTAAAATCGTCGTACTTCCGCACACAGTTTGGGTCCCTGTTTGGGAACACATTTTGGTCCTAGCTGTGCTCCGAAGCTTGGCAACCCCGATCGGAATACACCCAGGGATGCATGGGGGAAAAATGGGTGTAAAAATAAGGTTTTTTTGGAGGTTATAGTGAACATGTGCTTGTGAGGTATCGTTTTCCAAGTTTTTTAGGGCGAGAAGACCGAATAAGAAGTTGATATTGACCAAGGAGTAGAGATTGAAGTGGTATCGAAGGTTCAGCTCCCAAAATTCATTTTTTATAAGTCAAATACCTGGGAAATGGTCTGAAACCACCATAAATTTGTATAATAACAATAGAAGCCATATCAACAATTGAAACAAGACAATTAAATGTTACTATAATGTGTAAAAAAACGCTGCAAAGTCCTTGTGACATTGGTTTATTATTCTACTTGGCATACATTCATTGTTTCTGTCATGTGAAATGATTTAAATAGCTATTTCTGATTGCTTCCACCAATTTTGGTCCCTAAAACACGAATTAGGTACGCCCTTGGTTTATTACCTATTCGTTAATAATACACCTACGTATTCGCTCAGCAAAAAATTTTTATAACACCCCCTTAAAATGTTTTCTTTTCCGTTTCAAGGTGCGTAGATTTCAAAACGCTGCGAAGTCCTTGTCACATGGGTATATTATTATACTGGACACACCTACAGAAATGTTGGCTGTTCATTTATTGCTTCTTTCATGTAAAATAATTCAAATAGATATTTCTGATGGCTTTTACCAATTTTGGCCCCCAAACACGAATTAGGTACGCTCCTTTTTTTTAAATTATCTTTGATCATTGGCATTGCCATTTTATCGTCTTGATCCACGTGTTGACACTTCTTCTAGTGTTATTATACAAATTGATGGTGATTTCAGACGATTTCCCAGGTTTTTGACTCATAAAAAATCAATTTTGGGAGCTGAACATCTGGTAGAACCTCAATTTTCACCTCCTTGGTCAAAATCGTCTTAATATTCAGTCTTCCCGTCCCCAAAAACATGGAAAACGATACCTCAAAAGCTCATTTTACTAACATGTTACTAATACACAAAACGCTGCAAAGTCCTTGTGTCATGGGTTTATTATTCTACTGGACATACCTACACAAATCTTGGCTGTTTATTTATTGTTTCTTTCATGTAAAATAATTGAAATAGCTATTTCTGGTGGTTTCCACCAATTTTGGCCCCCATCCACGAATAACTCGTAGGTACGATCCTTTTTTTTCATTTATCGTTGATCATTGATGGTACAATTTAATCGTCTTGATCCACGTGTTGACACTCTTTCTAGTGTAATTATACAAACTGATGGTGATTTCAGACGATTTCCCAGGTTTTTGACTCATAAAAAATCAATTTCGGGAGCTGAACATCTGAACCTCAATTTTCCACTATTTGATCAAAATCGACTTCATATTTGGTCTTCTCGTCCCCAAAAACATGAAAAACGATACCTCAAAAGCTCATGTTACTAACATGTTACTAAAACACAAAAAGTACCCATTTTTAACCACCGAAAATGAAGCCGGTACACGTGATACGGTGGACGGCGGACGGACATTGCATTTTTGGAATCTCCACACCTTGAAACGGAAAAGAAAAAATTTTGAGGGGCTGTTATGAAAATTTTTTGCTGAGCGAATACATAGGTGTATTATTCACAGAATAATAAACCAAAAGTACCTATTTTTATACACATCTTCACTCCTAACACCCCTGGATATATTCCGATCGGGCTGAAAAGTTTGGGGACAAAACTAGGAACCAAATGGAGAATGTGTGGGAAATAACGAATTTTTTAGACCGAAAATGAAGCCGGTACACGTGATACGGCGGACGGCGTACGGCAGACGGCGGTCGGACATTACATTTTGGTTTATTATTCCGTGAATAATACACCTATGTATTCGCTCAGCAAAAAATGTTTATAACACCCCCTCAAAAATGTTTCTTTTCCGTTTCAAGGTGCGTAGATTCAAAAAATGCAATGTCCGTCCGCCGTCCGCCGTACGCCGTATCACGTGTACCGGCCTCATTTTCGGTCTAGAAAATTCGTTCTTTCGCACACATGCTCCATTTGAGCCCTAGTTGTGTCCTGAAACTTTTCAGCCCGATCAGAAAATACCCAGGGATGTTATGAGTGAAAATGTGTATAAAAATAGGTACTTTTTGTGTTTTAGTAACATGTTAGTAAAATGAGCTGTTGAGGTATCGTTTTCCACGTTTATGGGGACGAGAAGACCGAATATGAAGTCGATTCTGACCAAGGAGTGGAAAATTGAGGTCTTAGGGCGGGCGCACACGGGCGACTTTTGTTCCGCAACTGTTTTTGTCTTTGTCCCTGTCGAGTTGCTTCGGCTTTCGAGAGCGCGCACACGATGAGCAACTGTTGCCTTACAGCAGATTCATTTTCGTTGATTTCGTAGTACAGTGAACATGGATTTAGTACAGACTGCAGTGATTTGTGCTTTTTTGTGCTTTAATTATACGACGCAGGAAAAATAAAAGGAAAAGAAAATATTGGGTTCGCCCGCTGATGTCTGAAAGATTAAATAAAGAGAAATTCCCGTTGATATTATTTGAAGAACTACAATGTAATAACCCATTATATCTAATGTTGTGTTAGATATACCTACTAATGTTATGTTGATTATATCTAATGTTATCACATAAAAACTTAGGTGTGTTTTACTAATTTAAAATAAACTTTCTTGTGTTTTACTCTTTCTATATTAATAAAAACCACTTTAATACATAACTTACCTGTGCATGTTTTCCCATCGTAGAGAACACATTTGTGCAAGCTTCTTCCCACATTTTGCCTTTCTAACTGTCATCCGAATAATCCTTTAAAGTTTTATTGAACAACGCCGGCCTCTTTTCAACTTCACTTATAACTTAATCGTTGTCGATATCTCCATCCCTCCCTGCCATTTTGCCAACAATTGAGAAAGTATGTACCATTTTGCACTAGGCACTAGAGATATTAATCCTAGATATAATCCTAGACGGCAACAAAACTGTCACTCGTGTGCGCGCGTAGGTCAAAACTATGGTAGGGGCGAAGAGACGGAGACAGTTTTGTCGCCCTACTGTCGGCGGCCAGAGCAACTGAAAAGTTGCGTTGCTGTCGCGTCGCTCTGTGTGCGCACCTCGGTTCAAATGCATAGGCCTCGTCGGAAACACGAAACAGTTGCGCAACAAAAAGTCGCCCGTGTGCGCCCGCCCTTACCAGATGTTCAGCTCCCAAAACTGATTTTTTATGAGTCAAAAACCTGCGAAATCGTCTGACCACCACTGCGAATCACCATCAATTTGTAGAGTAACACTAGGAAAAGTGTCAACACGTGGATCAAGACGATTAAATGGCACTACCAATGATCAAAGATAATTTGGGGAAAAAAAAAAGGGAGCTCGCATAATTCAAGTTTTGGGGGCCAAAATTGGCGGAAACCATCAGAAATAGCTATTTCAATTATTTTACATGAAAGCAACAATAAATGAACAGCCAGCATTTCTGTAGGTATGTCCAGTAGAATAATAAACCCCTTGTGACAAGGACTTTGCAGCTTTTTTGGAATCTACGCACCTTGAAACGGAAAAGAAAAAATTTTGAGGGGGTGTTATACAAATTTTTTGCTGAGCGAATACATATGTGTATTATTCACAGAATAATAAACCAAAATAGGTAGCTTCGGTTTATTATTCTGTGAATAATACACCTATGTATTCGCTCAGCAAAAAATTTTTATAACACCCCCTCAAAATTGTTTCTTTTCCGTTTCAAGGTGAGCAGATTCCAAAAATGCAATGTCCGTCCGCCGTCCGCCATATAATAATAATAATAATAAAAACCATTTATTGTGAAAAGGCCCATTGGCCCATTGAACACACACGAATTACAAAAGTCAAATTACAAGGAGTTTAAGAAAAAATACATAATTAATATCACGTGTACCGGCCTCATTTTCGGTCTAGAAAATTCGATCTTTCTCACACATGCTCCATTTGGGCCCTAGTTGTGTCCTGAAACTTTTCAGACCGATTGGAATATACCCAGGGAGGTTATGAGTGAAAATGTGTGTAAAAATAGGTGCTTTTTGCGTTTTAGCAACATGTTGGTAACATGAGCTTATGAGATATCGCTTTTCCACGTTTTTGGGGACAAGAAGACCGAATATGAAGTCGGTTACGACCAAAGAGTGGAAAATTGAGTTCTACCAAATGTTCAGCTCCCACAATTGATTTTTTATGAGTGAAAAACCTGGGAAATCGTCTGAAATCACCATCAATTTGTATAATAACACTTGAAAAAGTGTCAACACGTGGATCAAGACGATTAAATGCCACTACCAATAATCAAAGATTGTTAAAAAAAAAAGGAGCTTACCTAATTCGTGTTTTGGGGGCCAAAATTGGTGGAAACCATCAGAAATAGCTATTTCAATTATTTTACATGAAAGAAACAATAAATGACCAGCCAACATTTCTGTAGGTATGTCCAATAGAATAATAAACCCATGTGACAAGGGCTTTGCAGCGTTTTTTCTTATACGTTTCAATGTGCGTAGATTCCAAAAATGCAATATCCGTCCGCCGTCCGCCGTATCACGTGTACCGGCTTTTGAGGTATCGTTTTCCATGTTTTTGGGGACGAGAAGACCGAATATGAAGTCGATTTTGACCAAAGAGTGGAAAATTGAGGTTCTACCAAATGTTCAGCTCCCAAAAATTGATTTTTTTATGAGTCAAAAACCTGGAAAATCGTCTGAAATCACCATCAATTTGTAAAATAACACTAGAAAAACGCTGCAAAGTCCTTGTCACATGGGTTTATTATTCTATTGGACATACCTGCAGAAACGTTGGCTGTTTATTTTTTTTTTTTTTTTTTTTTTTTTCGAATTATCGTTGATCATTGATAGTGCCATTTAATCGTCTTAATCCACGTGTTGACACTTTTTCTAGTGTTATACTACAAATTGATGGTGATTTCAGACGATTTCCCAGGTTTTTGACTCATAAAAAATCAATTTTGGGAGCTGAACATCTGGTAGAACCTCAATTTTCCACTCCTGGGTCAAAATCGACTTCATATTCGGTCTCCTCGTCCCCAAAACCATGGAAAACGATACCTCAAAAGCTCATTTTACCAATATGTTACTAAAACACAAAAAGTACCTATTTTATACACATTTGCACTCGGACCCTTGGGTTTATTCCGATCGGGCTGAAAGGTACCCGGGACACAACTAAGGCCCAAATGGAGCATGTGTGCGTAAGAACGAATTTTTTTAGACCGAAAATGAAGCCGGTACACGTGATACGGCGTACGGCAGACGGCGCCGGCGGACGAACATTTAATTTTGGTTTATTATTCTGTGAATAATACACCTATGTATTCGCTCAGCAAAAAATGTTTATAACACCCCCTCAAAATTCTTTCTTTTCCGTTTCAAGGTGCGTAGATTCCAAAAATGCAATGTCCGTCCGCCGTCCGCCGTATCACGTGTACAGGCTTCATTTTCGGTCTAAAAAAGTCGTTCTTTCGCACACATGCTCCATTTGAGCCCTAGTTGTGTCCCAAAACTTTTCAGCCCGATCGGAATATATCCAGGGGTGTTATGAGTGAAAATGTGTATAAAAATAGGTACTTTTTGTGTTTTAGTAACATGAGCTTTTGAGGCATCGTTTTCCATGTTTTCGGGGACGAGAAGATCGAATATGAAGTCGATTTTGACCAAGGAGTGGAATATTTAGGTTGTACCAGATGTTCAGCTCCCAAAATTGATTTTTATGAGTCGAAAACCTGCGAAATCGTCTGAAATCACCATAAATTTGTAGAATAACACTAGGAAAAATGTCAGCACGTGGATCAAGACGATTAAATGGCACTACCAATAATCAAAGATAATTAAAAAAAAAAAAAAAAACCACAGTCATGCAGCATGACTTAATGAGCGAATTTTCAAAGAAATATTCGAATTAATGGCTATGGTTTTGAATAAAGGAAAACTTCGGTCTAAAATTTGGTTTTCTATGTATATTCTCTTCGTATTTATTTTAATTTGTACGTTTTGTCCATCCTGATTCTACCGTTTGTTTATTACGTAATTGTACTAAGTGCTTATTTATTTGATCGCTGTGGGTAAATTCAAGGAGTTGTACTAATCGTTTGCCTCCCCCTTTTTTGCTTCGAACTCTCGTCTTCAATTAATACTTCTCACATTTTTCAATCTGACCACTCTAAGGGGGTGGGGGTAAGAGTTTAAAGATTATCCTAGTTTTGGGTAATTTTTGCGCACTTTAAATGCTCTAATTTAAGAACGGATTTAGATATCTAAAATCCGATTTCACTATCGTGTTCAGCGTGCAAAAACCTTTAAAATGAGGGGTCACTTGTTAGAAAATAACATTTTGGGGATTTTTGGGTAATTTTTGCGCACTTTAAATGCTCTAATTTGAGAACGGATCAAGATATCTAAAATCCGATTCCACCATCGTGTTCAGCGTGCAAAAACCTTTAAAATGAGGGGTCACTTGTTGGAAAATAACATTTTGGGGATTTTTGGGTAATTTTTGCGCACTTTAAATGCTCTAATTTGAGAACGGATCAAGATATCTAAAATCCGATTCCACCATCGTGTTCAGCGTGCAAAAACCTTTAAAATGAGGGGTCACTTGTTAGAAAATAACATTTTGGGGATTTTTAGGTAATTTTTGCGCACTTTAAATGCTCTAATTTGAGAACGGATCAAGATATCTAAAATCCGATTCCACCATCGTGTTCAGCGTGCAAGAACCTTTAAAATGAGGGGTCACTTGTTGGAAAATAACATTTTGGGGATTTTTGGGTAATTTTTGCGCACTTTAAATGCGCCAAAACCCTCCTTAGAGTAGGCCAATTTCGCCCATCTTCGAACTTAGCCTTTCGATTGCCAAGATAGATTTTTTGTGCAAATTTGAGCTGTTTATCTCAATTCTATCGAGAGTTATCGTCTGGAGTGACACATATATAAATAAATATATATATATATACATATAAAAAAGTGTTAAATTTCAGGATCGTTTTAGAATGGTCTGAAACGGATTTCTATGAAGAAAATTTCCAAAAATTTATATTATTTAAATTTCGAAGCCATTGCAATAGCTTCATTTTCTTTGAAAATTCGCTAAAAAGAGCGTACCTAGGTACCTTATTCAAGTTTTGGGGGCCAAAATATTGGTGGAAACCACCAGAAATAGCTGTTTCAATTATTTTACATGAAAGCAACAATAAATGAACAGCCAGCATTTCTGTAGGTATGTCCAGTAGAATAATAAACCCATGTGACAAGGGCTTTGCAGCTTTTTTGGAATCTACGCACCTTGAAACGGAAAAGAAAAAATTTTTAGGGGGTGTTATAAAAATTTTTTGCTGAGCGAATACATGGGTGTATTATTCACAGAATAATAAACCAAAATTTGAGGGCGTGTTATAAAAAATTTTTGCTAAGCGATTACATAGGTAGGTGCATTATTCACTGAATAATAAACCAGAAGGAGCCTAATTCGTGTTTTGGGGGGCCAAAATTGGTGGAAACCATCAAAAATATATATTTCAATTATTTTACATGAAGTAAACATTAAATGAACAGCCAACATTTCTGTAGATGTCCAGCAGAATAATAAACCCATGGGACAAGGACTTTGCAGGGTTTTTGGAATCTACGCACCTTGAAACGCAAAGGAAAAAGGTTTTGTGTTGGGGGGGGGGGGGGGGGGTGCTTTAAAAAATTGTTGCTGAGCGAATACACAGATTATCATTCTCAGAATAATAAACCATCGTACAGGAAAGCTTTGAGAAGGGGGAAGGGGGAAGGGATGCAGAAACTCTGAAGTATAATAAATACCACCATAATTATGGTGGTATTGAATGGTGGGTGGGGTGATGAGTGATCGCGAGGGCATGGAGAGATGGTGAGAGGGAGATAGGGTGAGATGGATGGTGGGGAGATGGCGTGAGTGAAAGAAGGTGAGAGGGTGAGAGAGAGATTTGATTGACTGATCGAGAAAGCTATGTGCCACTAGATTTAGCACCAAACATAATATTTTGGGCCCGGATACACTACCGCACGACTAATGTGTTTAGCGGGTCCGAGTAGGTACCTTCTTATTATAGGCGCCGTGCACTGGCCTATTTTCAGAGCGCTCGCGTAAACCGAGTATGGAGTCGCCGCTTCCCCAACTGGGCTCCGCATTACCTCACTCAGTGCTGGCCAAAACGAAACCACAGAATGGAATCCCTTTATTGCACATTGTTGTATGTCTACCAAACAAAGGAAGACACTAAACACTAGAATATAAGAAGTTGATAAATGGCTTATCACCAGCTTTTTAACAATTTAAGAAAAACGAGGAGATTCTCAATTCGCCGTGTTTCTATGTTCTTTTATTGTTTGTCCAGCGATTATTCCGAAACTACTGGACCGATTTCGATTAGTCTTTTTTCAAATGAAAGAGGACCATCCCCCGGTGGTTCCATAGTTTCTTAATTGAAATCGCTGCAAATGATTACACAATGGTTTATTATTTACCTGCCAAACCAAACCAAATTTCATTAATTTCGGTTCATGCTAACTAAGAAAAATGCGAAATACGGCGGACGGAAAGACATTTTGTTCTAAATTCCATTTTCGGATTCTATGTAGAGTAGATTAAGGCGGAAACCATCAAATTTCGAGGGAGGGTTAAAAAGTGTTTTTCATGCTCGATTCCAGAGGTTCATTATTGAAAATAATAAACCAAAATTAGTACTGGGCCGTACTACTTGGGTGTACTTATACTCTTAGATTTCTAGTGCTTTGACAGACATTGCATGATTTGACGACAGACAACAGCCTGTAAAAGATGTAGATGCCCCAGTAAAGATGGTGTCAGTACTTGATAACGTGAGGTACATATTAGTGAGATATCTACGAGTCACTATTGGCGTTGGCATAGAAAAGTGTACTTAGATAGGTACCTAATTTTAAAACATTATTTGAAAAAATCCTTCGAAAAACGCACTAAAAAGTATAAAAATTACTACGAAAGAAAACTTATTCCATCAAATCGATAATTTGGTTTTCAATAAAACCATTCCACCCTCTCAAATTTTTTTCTTCTACGTTTCAAGGTGCGTAGATTCAAAAAATGCAATGTCCGTACGCCGTACGCTGTATCAGGCATACCGGCTTCATTTTTGGTATTAAAAATTCGTTCTTTCGCACACAGGCTCCATTTGGGCCCTAGTTGTGTCCCGAAACTTTGCAGCCCGATCGGAATATACCCAAGGGTGTGACATTCATTTTTTATGAGTCATAAACCTGGGATATTGTCTAAGTTTGTATAATAACACTAGATGTAGTATTAGCAGGTGAATCAAAGCAGTTAAATGAACTATCAATGATCAAAGATAATCTGTATTGTGGCGAGGGGGGGGGGGGGCAAAATTGGCGGAAACCATCAAAAATAGCTATTTCAATTATTGCTCATGAAAGGAACAATAAATGAACAGCCAACGTATGTGCAGTAGAATAATAAACCCATGTGACAAGGACTTCGCAACTTTTTTTTTAGATGTCTCGCAAGCGTTCGATGGCACTGCAAAGGGATCTTTCGACTCATTTCTTCCAAATTCTGAAGTCTCAGATAGGCTTTACTATGAGGAAGAGTATTCTCAGCTGAGAGAATCAACGCAGGAGTCCCGCACGGCAGCGTCTTCGGACCAGTACTATATTTATTGTACACGCGAGATCTGCATCAACAGTAGATACACTCACAGCAACTTTTGCTGATGGCAGTGGTATTATCGCAGTAGGAAACTCTGCTGAAGAAGCCACCAGTAAGCTACAAACTGCTGTGAACTATTTCCTAAGCTGGACGAAGTGGTAGAGAATAAAGTTGAACGACATAAATCTGCGCATATAAACTTCACAAATCTGAAGAGAGTCGTGATACCGATAGATATTAACTCGCAAACGGTACTTTATGCAGGTGAAGCAAAATACCTTGGCATGACTCTCGACTGCAAGCTGAGATAGGAAGCCCATGTAAAGAAGAAGAGGGATGAACTCAACCTAAGGTTAAGGAAAATGTACTGGTTGATAGGGAAACGCTCTGCAACATGGTAGCAGAGCGTGGTTTGGTAGTATGCAACTCACCATAATCCATCCACTTTTTGGGGGCATTCCAGAAAAAAGGTTTCCAGAAGCATTCCTTTCCGAAACTCTTTTTTTTATAAATCTTTATCGCACTAAAAAGCAAAAAATAAAATTTAGCAAAAAGCCTAATTTATTCAAAGCCATACAACTAAATGTTTGAATTCGGCGTCCAATAAAAAACCCATCCTGTAACCTTCATATTGTATCCCTTGGTCTTATAAATTTTACTTGAAATTTGGCGCCGACTTAAAAAATGTTGTTGTATTGGCTTTGACTAAATTAGGTACCTACGTTTGTTCAGCATAACAACTATTCTTTACTTTTGGTTTATTATGCTGTGCATAATACACAGACGTATTCGCTCACCAAAATTTGTATAACACCGCCTCAAAAATGTTTTCTTCTACGTTTCAAGGTGCGTAGATTCCAAAAATTTAATGTCCGTCCGCCGTACGCCGTTCACCGTATCATCCATACCTACTTTACCTATTTTCGATCTAAAAAATCCGTTCTTTCGCGCACAGGCTCCATTTGGGCCCTCACTGTGCCCCGAAACTTTGCAGACCGATCGGAATATACCCAAGGGTGTTATGGGTGAAAAATGGGTGTAAAAATAGGATTTTTTGGTGTTTTAGTAACAAGAGCTCGTGAGGTATCGTTTTCATGTTTTTTAGGACGAGGAGACCGAATATGAAGTCCATTCTGACCAAAGAGTGGAAAATAGAAGTTCTAACGAAGTGTCAGCCTTAGATGTACGTTAAATATTGGTCTAAAATCGTCTTTCATCCGTAAACAGTTTGGGTTCCATTTGGGAACACATTTAGGTCCTAGTTGTGCTCCGAAGCTCGGCAGCCCGGTCGAACTACACCTAGGGGTGTTATGGGGGGGAAATTGGTGTAAAAAATGAGGTTTTTCGAGGTTAATCGCTCAGTAAAAAAATTTTATAATACCACCTCAAAATTTTGCTTCCTCACTACCGAAGGTAGGGAAGCCTTGGATTCGTGATTGAGTAAAAAAAAAGTATGTCCTCCAAAATGAAAATTTCCGCTACCATTTTGCATTTCAGACATCAGGGAACATTTTTGGTTCCGTGTCTGCCTGTCTGTGGTAATTGAAAGCACGAGTGGAAGAGGGTGCTATGTTACAAAAAACTGATTTCGAGTAATTTGACTTCAAAGTTTTCAAGTCGTAATTTTTGTTGGTTTCAAAATTTTTCCGACTTTATGTATTTAGATTGTAGCTAATCGTACCCTATGTCCACTGAGTGATGATAATTTTCTTGATTTTTAAGCGTTGGATGGTTATTCTAGGAATTGTGTACATAGCACCTTCTTCCACTTTGAGTGATGAATGGGATTCAACCTTATTTAATCAATGAGGGGTGTTGTAACGTTAAAAATATAATTAAAAAAACACATCGAATATTAAATCTGATTATAAATACTGTGTAAATAGTATTGCATCCTTGGATGAACAGTAAAATAAAAAAAATTTCCTCAAATTTTCATTGAAGATTATTGCAGATGAATTAAGCTGGGTTCACATTGACGCATAATCGACGTAAAGCAATGATGTAAAACGCAAAGGCCGTAAAGGCTCGAGTAAAGCGCGTAAAAACGTCAAACCATTCACATGGACAACCCTAGTTATGGACGTAAAGCGCGTAATCGTCGAGATACAGCCTGTTCTCCAGCCTCCGGCTGCACAGAACCCACGCGCAGATCCGTAAAGCGCGTAAATATCTGGATTTTTTAAATCTTGAACACTGGTTCAAAAGTCGTCAAGCGTAAAATCGCTTGCTCAGCATTACTTCGGAGTGGGGTCGGTCACTGGGCGATGTCACGCCCTCTTCTGATGTCTTCTTGAGGTCTCCAGTTTATTGTTCACCTGAGGAACGGGACGTTCAGCTTTTTTTTCTTGAGGATTCGGACTATGTAGGACACAGTCCTCTCCCTGGTTCCCTGGTACGAGATCATCTTCCCGATCACATTGGTTGGTGTGATTTAACCCTCCTGTTCTTCTAGAATCTCCCTTTCCCTGACGTGTCTGCTAGCGCCCTTCTGTGCAGATAGGACCGGAAGTATCCATGGCCTGACAGGAACATCATAAAGGTGCGGCGACACTGCCACTGGACTTGACTTGACTTGACCAGAGCCACAGGACTACTGACCGGAGGGGGGTGCGACGCTGCCACCGGACTTGACTTGACCGGAGTCACCGGACTCCGACCAGTCCAGTTTGTTCTTAGACGTCACAAGAGTATGTCCTCCGAATGGAAGCCATTCTTTGTGATTTACAATCAGAATCACATTTCTGATGACGAAATAGAACTAGTGACAAGTTTTCTATCTTTGAATGAGTCGTGGATGTCACCATATGTTTCCGAACGAGAACAGTACGGTGAATTTCACACCCTATTCGCCAAATTGAACGATGTTCAATTACAAAACTATTTTAGGATGAGAAAAGAGCAGTGGGGGCTGCGTTGGATGGCTCGTCGTGGTGCGAGGGGTTGAAAATCGCCGTAGACGGGGACTGGAGTCAGGTCTCAACCCATCCAGACTGGATCAGAACGGAGTCCGGTGGGTGGCTCAAGTCAAGTCAGGTCCGGTCGCAGTCTCGCCGCTCCCCTTTGAAATACAAAGGATGGGTTCAGACAGGCACGCAAGTGAGGTCAAGTCATCTTAAAGCTGTGGCGGCACTGCCACCGGACTTGACTTGACTTGACCGGAGCCACCGGACTGCTGACCGGAGAGGGGTGCGACACTGCCACAGGACTTGACTTGACCGGCGTCACCGGACTCCAACCAGTCCAGTTTGTTCTTAGACGTCACAAAAGTATGTCCTCCGAAATGGAAGCCATTCTTTGTGATATAGAACCAAAATCCGATTCTGATAAAGAAATAGAACTAGTGACAAGTTTTCTTTCTTTGAATAAGTCCTGGATGTCACCGTATGCTTCGGAACGAGTAAAATACGGTGAATTTCACACCCTACTCGCCAAACTGAACGATGTTCAATTTCAAAACTATTTTAGGATGAGAAGAGAGCAATTGGGGCTGCTTTGGATGGCTCGAGGGGGTGCGAGGGGTTGAAAGTCGCAGTAGAGGGGGGACCATGGACAGGTCTCAACCCATGCAGATCGGATCAGAACGGAGTCCGGTGGGTGGCTCAAGTCAAGACAGGTCCGGTCGCAGTCTCGCCACTCCCCTTTGAAATACAAAGGATGGGTTCAGACAGGCACGCAAGTGAGGTCAAGTCAAGTCAAGACCGGTGGCAGTGTCGCCGCACCTTAATGTAGAAAACCACTTCTCTGTGCCTCCTGTCAAGCCATGGGCGCACTTGCGGGATATCGGATTTTGACTCTTCTGTGAATCACCGAAGGTAGATCCGCTTCCTCTCCTTTGCTAGGCCGTCGATTGGGATGGTGGCAGCAATGAACCCAACGACAGGGGAAGAGATGGTACGATAGGCGTTCGCTATTTGAAAGGCTTCTCTCCTCCGCACTGATTGTTGTTCGTCTCGGTACTTTTAACTTTTAGGGCCTCAACCCACACCTCCACTACATATAAAAACATTGCTTCGGCTGTGGTCTTGAGAATCTTCCTTTTCTTGGGTGATGGTCCACCTATGTTTGCCATTAGCCTGCTCAGGTTTGCTGTCATTGCCCCTGCCCTTTCTCCTGCTCGCTTCATGTGCACCCAGAAGGTCTGCCTTCAGTCGAGGGTCACTCCCAGATACCGCACCGAATGAGATGATTCAATGGTTTCGTCCTCCACCTGAAACTGGGTGACACGGTTGATGTGTCTCTTAGTCAGCAGCACTATTTCGGTTTTGTGAACTGCAAGCTGCAACCCGTGTTCCTCCATCCAAGGCTTGACTCACCTCACTGATCGGTTGAGCTTCCACTGGAGTCCCTCCGAAGTACGGTATTTTGGCTATTTGGCTACATCATCGGCATAGCTCACCAGGAACATATCCTTGGCATGTCCAGCAGAAGGATCCCATCTAAGCTCGCATTCCACACATCAGGCCCCAATATAGAACCTTGGGCTGCCTCACTGGTGATCCTCTTCCTGCACACGTTCCCCTCGGGCTCTTATGCTAAGCTGCGGTTCTTTAAGTAGTCAGATATGACGAACAGTAGGTAAGAAAACAGCTATACATAGCACCTTCATTCATCACAAATGTCCAATTCTGGCTTCAAATCGCAGAAAGCCCTTTTGTAACGAACCTGCGATATGAAGCCAAAACTGAACATCTGTGATGGATGAAGGTGCTATGTACCTCACATAGCACCTTCTTCCATGAAACAACGTTCTACAGGAAGATTTTTTATATAACTGGAAGAAGGTGACATGGGCTCATAGCACCTTCTTCCATGAAACAACGTTTTAGAGGTAACATCTGTATTATTGAAATAAGGTGACAAGGTCTTATAGCACCTTCTTCCATTGACAGAATGAAGTAATATAGTTACATGACACCTTCTTCCATTCTATATCTCTCCAGGGAGTTGTTATTGCGTATCCAGACTGCCACCATAGATAGATAGCGCTTGGAAACCATCATTTATGCAAAAACCCGAGTTTTTGTGAAAATGTCACTTAGCACCCTCTTCCACTCGTGCCTTCAATTCCTTGTAACGCCCATAACTACACGAAATAATGGTCGAAATGGGCTGAAATTTGGAGGGTAGGGCGGGTTGGGTCACAGATGGTCCCGTACCAAAATCATTGGAAAAGTATCGTAACTTTCGTCTGCGCATGCGCAAACGTGAAATACTTGGAACTCCCATAGCAACCCTAAATATCAGTGGAAATGAGTTCAAACTTGGACGGTCGATCAAGAATAATAGTTTGATCGTTTCATATGGATTTTTTTGGAATCGTAATGCAACTTTCATCTGCGCATGCCTAACATGAATTGTTGACCATTTCCTTGTAACGCTTCTAACTATGCGAAAAATAGTCGTAAAGAGCTGAAATTTTGACGGTACACGCGAGTTGGATTGCAGGTGATCCCTTTTTAAAATCATGGAAATCGTCCCGTTTCCGCATGCGCAAACGTGATATACTTGAAACGCCCATAGCTACCTTAGAATATCGTTGAAATGAGTTTAGATTTGGATAATGGATCAGGAATATTACTTTGATACTTCCATATGAATTTCATTGAAATCTTACCGTATCTTTCGTCTGCGCATGCGCTAACACGAAGTGTTGACCATTTCTTTGTAACGCTTCTAAACAAGGCGAAAAATAGTCGGAGAGAGCTGAAATTTTGAGGGTAAACGCGGGTTGGATCGCAGATCGTCCCGTATCAAAACGAAGCTACCCAACTATTCTTATACGTTAATATAATTGAGGTGAGGAAGCTATACTGCCTGCCGCGAATGGCGAGTTTGAATATCACTTCAGAATAAGGATATGCGTATTAAGTTGTCCTAGATATACCTTCCTTGAGCTAAAGAGGTAATGGCGTCAAGGGATGATGTGGTTGCAAAGTGGGGAATTTGTTTTTGGTGGGGATATAGCTATAAAAGAATCCACAAAAACCTGGTGACAGTGGTGATATCTCGGTCTTCTTCCTGCAATCCCACTTGAAGAAAGGCTTTCTCAATGTCAGCCACTATCCCGATAGGGTACATTCTAAAGCTCAAGAGCAAATTAGTGAGCTCTTCAAGCATCAGAGGACCTTTGTAGAGGAACTCATTCAAACTACAATGCCCTTTGACTTTGGCAGACGCATCATAAACTATTCTGAGTTTGGTAGATTTATTTTCCTGCTGAATGCAGTGATGCGGTAGATAGTGGACAGGATGTCCTTTTGGCAAAACATTAGTGGTTTCAATGACTTCAATGACTCTTTAAGCAAGGAGTCATACTGCTCAATAATTGTAGGTTCGGTTCGCTTCAGCAAGGAATTAAGTCTACCTGACGCCAATCCAAAATTCACCGGTAGGTCCGTTGGGTATTGAACCCACGGCCACTTTGCATAATAACGATTGTCTTGAAAAACTGTTGTACTTATTGTTAAAGAACTGAACAATTTCATATTGCTGTAAGACTTTGGGTGAGCCGTTAATACCAGTACCTTCAAGTTCCCAAAGGTTCTTGATGGGGTCATCCTGCAATCGTGGGTCTGGCATTGTGAAATAGTTATGGTTTCCACCCCCTTGAACAAATGTCAGTACAGTTAGTACATTCTCATTAGATGGTTTCTCATACCGTCCAGAAAGAATGTCTCCTAGACAAGATTGTACAAGGTAAGTATAGTGAATTTCTGACTCCTTTATTCCACCACTAATGAAGGAACAGTAGTAGTCATTGCCAATCAGAAGGTCAGCAGGACAATCACCTGAAGAATCAGGAGCCAATGTTGAGTGTTTTAACTGCAATTGCTTTTTAATAGCTGGAAATGCTGGAATCATACTAGTTATAGTTGACACAATATATGCCGAAATTTCAATACACTCCCCAGTATTCGTTTCTATGTTTAGGGAAACCGAGGTAATGTTGATTGTTTTCGGACTCATAGACCCGAAAGTATAAACTGTCAACGTACTTTGTTCAATGGGAGCCAGTTTCAACTTTCTGGATAATGCTGAGGTAATATATGACTTTTGGCTGCCTGTATCAAATAAGATTCTGCCTTGTGTCTACTTAGATGGTCCCTTAATGGTAGCAACAGCCGTTTGTAGGATAGTGTCCACATTCAGATGGGAAAACAAGGTACTCGTTTCGCGTTGGTGAGGACGTTCCAGTTTGGGGCATAGTCTCCTGTTGTGGATCCCGGATGATCTACAGTGACAGCACTGACGGTTTACTGGGCAGTCCCGTTTCACATGTCGCCCACTAAAACAAAGATAGCAAAGTTTAAGTCCAGAAACTCAAGCCCTTCGTTCTTTCTATGTCTTATACCTGGCACACTCTTCATTAAAGTGATCGCCTCTACAAAAGACACACTCTCTTCTAGGTCTCTTAGTTGGTGGTTCGCGAGAGTTATTTCCTCTAGTCCTGAATGTGGGTGCTGTGTTTCTTTGTGGAAGCTTTTGAGTTGAGACGAAATTGCTGTTAGAATTTTTGACTGAACCCTTTCTTTTCTGCTTACTAGGTGGGCATTTCGGAGTACTAGCATTCTTATCATTCTTATGATAAGTTGGAGGGTTGGGCTTCGATATATTTCCTCTGGAATATAACGCACCAGTAGTGAAATTAAATTCGTTTGGCTGAATCTGCGTCTTTTGATAGCCTTTCAGGCTGGCTGACGTCTCCCTGGCTGAGATTATTTTTTCAAGAAATTTTCTTATTTCTCCCACAGTTTTCGGTGTGACTCATCATTCTGAAGTCATAGATAATTTCGTCAGGAAATTTTGCAAAGATAGTCGCACGTAACTGATTATGATTAATATTCTCACCAAGGGTGTTCAGAACACGCAGGCGTCTCTCTATCTCGTCCAAGGTATGGTGACATTCTCTTATGGGCTTGCTGGCTGGAGGTATTTTGTATAAAGCAACATAGTGAGCATCAATAAGCACACCTCTTTTGCCAAACCTCTCTGTCAATTTATCAACAGCAATTTTATAGTTTGCATGGGTAATGTCTAATCCATGGAATCCTTGGACAGCCGGTCACGCCTCCCCTTCCAGGGAAGTCACTAAATACGTCAGCTTGTCTACATTGCTCAAGTTTTTTCTTTGGTCTATGCCTGAGGAGAAACGATCCCATTTGAGGACATTACCATCAGATTTTATCATTTGTAATTTAGGAAGCCGGCTCGTTGCGACAGCATCATAATTTGCTGATGAGATGGTGGTTGTAGATAATACAGTGTTTTGAGCTGATTTGGTCATATTTAAAAGTGTTTCAAGCTCGACCAATAAATCCTCGGCTGTCATTTGCAACTTCGTGTATTCCTCAATTTTCATTTTCATTTCCTCACTGCCATTCTTCAAGCGTCCAATGAAAATTTGAATCTCATTTACAAATCCCTGAACAGATATTCTATATCTTTTTATTCTTATTTCTTCTTCTCCCGTGAAACCCAGTCCCTGCTTCGCCTGTTCGAGGAGAACGAGGCCCTCATCCTCCCCCTCACGGACCCTACCCACCAAAACTTCAATCCGAATCAAAGAAGCAGCCGCCATCTGTGAGTCGGATGTGATTAATGTTGGGTACCTATGTAACTTTCTTTGTCACTGAAACAACCGAAATATACCTACATCGTTCACTTCTTCTGAAATATCCAGCTATTATGTCGCTACCAATAACTGACTATAATTTATTTATATTTATTTATATTTTTTAGAGGATTGATTCTAAAGTCTTCATTGGGACAGGTTTGAATAAGCAAAATTACTCAATACCCATGAAAAGCTACTTTGTGACGAGTACCTAGTCCCACAAATTGAGAATCACTAACTACACTAGCGCCTGCCCCCCTTCTTTACCGTTATGGAGAAGTGTAAATAAATTTCATTTCATGGGATCCAGCTCCATGCCTCTGGATACTGAACCAGCATCCATTCCAGACAGGTTGCATGGATGCTTGAAAGCATATAGCATCGAGAAGGAATTGACCAACCCAAGAACTACTACTGCCAACTGGTTCAAATCCCCGTTCCGGGACCAAATATTTTTCACTTCACATCAACAATTTCCCTTCAGAACTACATTTGTTTCTTTTGGGATATATTTAACTGCACGGCAAAAAAAGGTATTTTCCCTTCTGCGAATCTCCATCTAAAAAGATTATCTTCACTTCAGAAAAAGTAAAACTCCCAGCATAAAGTAAACGTCAATATTGACTCCAATCACGGCTAAATAGGTGATCAATACCAGCGTATTATTCAATCACACATCAGAAAAGAGGTTGGCACAGCAAAAAAGGGGTTTGCACAGCAAATCTGATGTGGAGTTGGACATTTCTACTGTGAGAATCCTTCTTCTGCCGTTATAATCAATTTCTGGAAGAGCAATAACAAATTTGAACGTTGAATCACCTTATTAGACGGGCGTCTCCCAAATTAGCCGTGCGACTCCCAAATTAGCCGTGCGATTCCCTTTTTTGATGTGCGAAGTATTTTTTGGACATGTGTTTGAATTAAAAGCTGTTAAATGCCCGCCTTTTATGTAGAGAGTAACCTCTATTTTGCTGGGCCGATAAATCACACCCGTTTCTTTTTGCCATTTTAGCTAATCAATACCGCTCGAACCTCTGTTGAGGAAACATTGTTTCAGAAAAAATTAAACAAAATCGTGAGTGCAGCCTGGATTTTGCTGTTCGATCGGCATTATGTCCGTGTTCGTGGATAGTGGCGGAGGAAACATTTCAATCGCTGAAATTGTGTCGCGAAAAGAGGCCGACCTTACGCAACACCAACTTTTCACTCGGAAGATTCCTGACAACAACACGAACGAATCGTTCAGTGAGTTGCACGATGTGGTCAGATCTCTGTGTGTATGCTTACGTGAATGTGAAGAAATGATCACGGATAAAAGTAATTGAACTGATGGAAGAGAACACCACATTAAAATCCAAGATTAATCTACTGAAGCAAAGGATTAATAGGGAAAATTGTTACTCCGCAGCAGGAAACGAACTGGCAGCTAAAGAGGAAGAGAATACCATCACAATCTCTAAATCTAAACCCAAGAGTAGTGAAGCAAGTTCAAATCAAAATCAAGATCCATCTAACTTAATTACACGACTGATGAGGACGACCTGGCTAGTTAGACAGAATGGATCCATAGAAAAATCAAAAAGAGATCAACTCCCTGTCAAACCATAGAAAATAACAAAACTGCACCTCTTATGGGAAGCAAATCATCAAATCCTAGTAAGGGGAAAGAAAGAAAGGAATACCCTCCTCCACCGATATGACTGGAATTAAGGAGTATTCAGTTCTGTCAGCGGCTCTTTAAGAGGCTACTGATAAACAATGCAGGGTCACAGCCCTAAATAATGATCAGTGGAAGGTCAATGTTCCCGTTGGTGATACTTACCGACTTGTATTATTAAACCTGAAAGAAAAAATTCGATTGGTTCAGCTATGAAAACAAAAACACACCACGGGCCATCAAAGTGGTAGCTAGAGGTCTAAACCCAACATGTCTATGTTTGATCTTCCATTATTCATGCTGGCGTTTAACAAATCAGAAGACTTAGACAAAATTTGCAACATTGAAACCATACTAAATCTTGTGGTACGTATTGAACCCCTCAGGAAATCAGGACGCCAAATACCACAGTACAAAAAATGTCAAGATTACCAACACACAAAAATCCTTCTGTGAAAAAGAGCCACGTTGAGCCAAATATGCAGGAAAACAGGAATCCAGCGATTGTGATTGTTACCCCCGGACACCCCTCCAAAATTTGTAAACTGTGGCAAACACCACCCAGCTAATAAAAGATGCTGTGAAATTGCAAAGGAGCTCCAGAAAATCAGAAACCAATCTAGGAACCCAAACAGGAGGCCCCAGCAACCAACAAAACCTAGCAACATGAAGGCTGCCCTTACTAGGAAACCATCAGTGTCTTATGCAAGTGTTGTAGCAGGGAAACAACAGGAAGCTGGGAGTACTTCTAATAAAACCCCAAATGTAGAGAAACTCTACAAACCACTCTTGGGAAACTAATCAAATTCATGGAAAGGCAAAATCCCACAAATAATGCTATGTTGGCGTGAACGGAAAAGATAGAAAAAAGCTTATCTAAGCAGTGATAATCTTCATACGTTACGGAACATCAAACCTTCCGTATTGCAACCTGGAATGCCAATGGTCTCATGACTCATATCCCTGAACTTGAAGCATTCCTTGACATGAACAAACTTGGCATATGTCTAATATCAGAAACCCATTCCACAAAGCGAACATACTTGCGAAGCTAGGGATACTCTCTATACCACGCATTACACCCTCATAATAAAGCTAGAGGCGGTTCAGCAGTGATAATAAAATGTTCAATCAAACATCATGAAAACTTTAAGATAGAAGTGGAAACAATGCAAGTTGTCTTAGTTAATATTTAAAGGAAAAGATTGTAACATTTCATCCATTTACAGTCCACCAAAACAGATTTTGAAGAAAGCTGATTACTTGAATCACACCTGGGGATCGAGGCTCACTACAACAAATGGTGCCGAGCTTTATTCTGCCAGCCATGAGTACCACTGCGAATTCAAGTCCTCTGGTAAGCCAACAGACGTTAACAAACAACCCGATATAATCGACTTCTTCATTCTTAAGGGTATCTCTAGTAACTATGCTCAAGTTAACCAAAGTAATTACCTTTCAGGAGATCACTCATCCATTACCCTAACGCTCAGTGGTAGTGCCATAAAAATAGAACAAGCTCCCCGACTTGTCAACAAAAATACCAACTGGGATGAATTCAGGGCACATATCTCTACACGCATAAGGTTGGAAACGCCGCTAAGGTCAACAGATCAGCTAGATAGAGAAATAGAGAAGTTCAATGATCTATTAAAGAAGCTGCATGGCGCTTTACTCATGCAACTGATGGAATTTCTCGACCTAATAGTAAAATCTACCCTGCAGTGGTACGGGAACTACTAAGGAAAAAGCGCAAGGCAGGAAAAACATGACACACCACTCGATTTCCTGGAGACAAGGCTGAACTAAATCGACTTACCAAGAAATTAAGTTCTCTAATCAAAGAAATAGAACAAGAAACACTTGCTAGAATTATTCTAACTCTGTCAGCAGAATAATCCACGTATTCCTCTTTATACAGAGCAGCAGAAGGATTGAGAAAACCTAAAATACTGATCTCTCCTATTTGAACAAACTGTGGTAAATGGACCGAAAATGCAAAAGACAAAGCAATAGGTATTATTTGCAAATCACCTCTATCAAACTTTCTCTCCTTTACCGCAGCAATCGAGTGAAGAACACCTTGCTCGTAGTACTAGGGTGGACTCCATAACTATCAAACCTGTAAAGCTTCAGGAACTTATTGAATGCTAGCACCAGGGTACGACCTTATTACTGGTCAAGTTACCAAAGAATTAGTGGAAATAGGCCTTCAGAAGCTTATGTATTTGAGAAATGCTGCTTTTTGGCTCAAACTGTCCCACTTCCTTGGAAGATTGCTGTGGTCATTTTGGTACTGAAACCAGGTAAACAGCCATCAGATGTCAAGTCGTACAGACCTATCTCTCTACTTCCAGTTCTCTCAGTGTTTGAGAAGCTCCTCAGAAGAGACTCATTGGGATTATAGAAGACAGGAACCTTACCTGTCCTCATAAGTTTGGTTTCAGAGCAAAACATTCCACCACTGAACAAGTCCACAGGATAACGGATAAGATAGAGAAAGCGCTAGAGAACCAAAAAGTATGCAGCGCTGTTTTTCTTGACTTTTCACAAGCTTTTGATAAGGTTTGTCATGAAGGGTTGTTTAAGAAATACAAGGATTGCTCCCACAGCAATACCATCTATTCATTTAATCCTATCTCGATAGCAGATAATTCTGAGTAAAAATAGAAGATGAATATTTTCAAGTGGAAAAAATTGAAGGAGGGGTTCGGCAGGGGAGTGTCGTGTTATTTAATGTGAACATGTGGCGTCCCAGTCACTAATGGTACATGCATAGTGGATATGCTTTGTGGATGGCACAGCAATTTTAGCCGTTGCTGTTTAGATTCGGTAGGAGAGTTGATAAAAAAAACTTCAGGAAGCTACTATTGCAGTTGATGAATGGACAAGGAAATGGAGACCAAAATTAAATGAAACAAAATCAACACATGTCAACTTCACGTACAAAACAATAATAAATATTCCATGAGCTCTATCACAACATCATTCTGTATGCTAACTCAGCGAAATATCTAGGGATGACTCTAGATGCAAAGCTAAAGTGGAAAGGGGCACGGGGAAAGGGGCAAGTGGGTGGACGTTGGGCACTTTCAATAGGTACTGTAACCAGAGCATTCATTGGGTTCGAAATTAGTGTTATCATAAGCAGTTGGACACTTTCAGTACAGTTGCCAGAGCATTGGGTTCGAAATTAGTGTTATCATAACCATTATCATAGTAACCATCAGGTACGAAAGGCTGAGCTTCTAGTGAGTTGAGATTGAAAGGTCAGTGTGGGTTCTAGTCGTACTTACTTATGGACATTGGTGTTGGGTAATCACGTGTCATGTTTTTACAGTTGTTATTATACCTGATCGAGTATTAGTCTGAAAATAATGCCGGTGATTGTTTTGATACATCGGTCGTGGATAATTGTTCTGATAATTTGGTCATGCGTTAGCTTGAAAGGGATACCTCAGGAGACCTTGTGTGGGATAGGGATGCTGATAATGAATCATTTGAGTGGGACGGCCTTGAAACGGGAGATGTGGATGAGGAAATGGCATAGCATTATGTGCAAAACTCTGGAAGGATCCTTGAGTCATCTGACCTGGGGTCTCGGAGGACGTGTCTGCAAAGGTTTGACTACATTATTGGATTGCCGTTGAAGGTGGAAATCGTTTGTAATCATAACCATGGCAGCATCCAAAGTGCTGGTACGCAACACACTGCCAAGAGGGTCGCTTAGTCCAGTTTGGAAGACATGTAGCGCCAGTTACTGCATGATGGGTGTTAACCAATGTGCATAGTCAACCATTTGATTTTGCAAATACGCGATTTGACAGTTAAAGTCTCTATTGCTCGATCATGAAATCTAAAATGATCTCCTCCCGGTTTCTGAGTAATTTCACACAATTCCTGCGTTAAGCTTAGGTATCTCGTTTATCTGAGTATGAAGCTAGCAAGGCTCTCCTCAGCGACGGATATGATGTTGCGAGCACGTTATTGGCAAAAATCCTATCGACCACTTCTCCCTTCATTTTTGTGATAATAGATTTCAACAGATAACTGTTCTGGAAGCAGGTGGGATTGGCCTGATTGTAAAATTGCTCATGCAGACTGTCACAATTTTTTATAAATGGGTTTAACATCAATTTGTCTCCTCTAAATTCGGGAATCATGTGGAGGTATTCCGGTCTTAGGATCCCAAAGTGAACATCATGCAGAGTTCCGTTCGGGTTCAGGACCTAATTTGGGTTGGGATTAGGGTTCGAATTAGTGTTTGAACTAGGGTCTGAATTTGGGTCCAAGGCTGGATCAGGAAAATAAGGGAGATTTCTTCAGGTATAGTGCATCTTGAAGCATACTTGCAACGGGATTAGGTTTTGCTGTCCTCAACCTTAGATTATATCTGTATGTCTCCAAAGGACGTGGAAGGGGTAGAGTTATTTGGTTTTGATTTCGGCATTTTGAATTGATGAAGGATTGTACAGTTATTTACCATACGGAAGTAAATGTGTAGGGTCAGAGGGGGTAATAATTGTAAAAAAGTGATGTTAGCATCTGTATGGACGTTCTCCGGACTAAAGATGTGTCAAAAGCCAAGGCATTCAATATTAGAGAACCATTGCAACCGTTCCCGCGTTTTTCAGAACAGCTGTTGTCACTGGTATGATCACTTAAATTTGAGGTCATGGAAGAAGAGAAATAATTTTCCCTTCTTCCATGATTTGAGGTTATCTTCAACGTTGACAACCAAAGATTGTGTGCTCCGCAGATCTTCCGATTTTCGTCGTTCAAGTTTGAAAGTGAGTATATTTCGTCATTCACATTTGAAGGCGAACTGGTTGGTTGAAGAAAATGAGCATAGTACAGAAGTTACAGACATGGTAGCAATTTTTTCGAGAAGCATAACTAAAAACAATGTTATCTGCCAACCCTATGAAAAAAAGTAGAACCCGTCTCAAGAACCAAACGTACAGGGAGCTCCTCACAAGTGAGGAAGTTCTTTCACGATTAAAAGAGGCAGAAGAGAAGAACAAACCCCGAAAAAGTAAGCAGCTTGAAACAAGAGAAGTGGAAGAAGAGCAGAAAAGTGGAAGAGGAACCAAGCAAAAGAGGAAGACGTCGAAAAAAACTAAGGACTACCTAGAAAGTGAGGAAGAGGACATACTAGACGAGAAGACTGGTAATGAGGATGATGAAGATTCTGGTGAAGATTTTGAAACTTATGTGCAAAACATGGAAGGTGAGCAACTGGAAAGACTGGAACTTGTAGAACCATCAATGGAAGAAGTAAAGCCCTCCAAATTTGTTCTTTTTGACATTGAGGGAGGTAGGAGAAAGAAGTCACATTACTTACCTACCTTTATGTGTGCAGAGTTAATGTTGTTACAATGACTGACACTGAAGTTACAGGATTAAAAAGCGTGGACAATTTCTTGTCGAAAATGATAAATTTTCAGTTTCAAAATGTAAAGTTAAAGCACTATTACCTTTACCCATCTCCACCACGGAAGGGAGGAAGGAAACATTGAAGTTTGAGGGCAGAGTAAACGGGGGAGAGCTCTAAAAAGGTAATGTTATTCTAAGCTACAATATTTTATCTGATGTTTTTTCTTTTTTTCATCCATTAAAGGAATTGTCTATCTACCGACTTATTTTTTTCAAATAAATACATTTTCAGTAGAACTTGTAATCACTTTCTTCACCAAGCAACTTAGCAACCTCTTCTTATCTACATTACCACTAGTTTTGCAAGTGAAAGTACTTTCAAAAGGAATTATAAATAAATCGTGGGGGAAATGTAACAACAAATCGGGGTAATTGTGAACATGGGTTTAGACCATCCATATCACTGATCCCACTTTCTCTCCCATGTATAATTAATGTTAATGGGGTCGTCCTAAATATATTTTTTTAAATAACAGATCAATTTTTACATTTACCCCTCCATGTCAGGGGTAATTGTAAACAGTCTGCATTATACCGTGAAAATATATGCGATCATTTCTGGCAACGCAGTCTAGAAGTAGGGATGAAGAATAATGAGAGGGTGAAGAAAAGATTCGGATTTTCGCAACACGTGGACACCCAGCTGAGTAAGAAAATGAAACATGCTATTTCCGTTTACAATTACCCAGCCTGACCCTACAGTACTTGTCTAACATGTACAAAAATTATTTGCTACGATTTTTAGTTATCGAACTCTCAATTACGACATGTAAACAAAACTAAAGGGTTTAAAAAGAGTTACAATTAAAATCTTTTTCAAGTTTCGAGGCTTGATTACGAGTTCTAAGAAAGACTGAAAACTAATTAAAATTATTTAAGTATAACTTTCAATAAAATTCTGTTGATTTTCAAGTAAAATCTTCATATTATAAAATTATTTCTTCGGGTATGAGGTTTTCTTTCATAGATTGGGTATTCTTTTTTCTTGAAAAATTGTATCCCTAACTAAAGGCCTGAGGGGGATCGCCTTGTCTTAGATTCCGGGAGGAGCAAAGGAGTTTTACTCACAATACTGGAGCCATGGGTAATCCAAAAGAAGCTGAGTGTTAGCACAATATACATGTGTAATATATATATATATATATATATATATATATATATATATATATATATATATATATATATATATATATGTTTGTCACTCCAGACGATATCTGACCTTGGGTAAATAATACCAAAAAATTCCGAAAATTCATGACAATTCAAAATTTTGCCAAAATGTTCTTATTGTCAAATAAAAGGATGATTTCGAAGATGGGCAATTTTTAAAGATTCTAAGGGGGTGAAATTTTAGTTCTTAGGGGTCAAGAATTCCTAGAATCGTGAACAATTATTATAAAATCACTGACAGTGGTATGGAAAGGTGAGTGAAGACAGAAACACACATTGCAATAGCGTCATTTTCCTTGAAAATTCGCTAAAAATAACGTTGAATCATTGTTAATAGTTAAGGAAACCATAATGGCATAGGGTTTTAGATAAATTTTATATAGGAAAAATTTATTTTTGATATGACCATAGTAATCATTTTCTCGTCGGCACCTACCCAGTAAACATTTTAGTAGGCTGTACAAAATAAAAAAACATGGTTTTTTCTAATGTAGTACGTTCCTTTTTATGGAGCATGAATAAACAGTCAATATTGGCAAACAAAATGAATGCGCTGTACTTTGGTTCATGAAAAAATTGTTTAATGGTTACCTATAGGTCGTGCACAAGAATAATGCCCTCCGACCCTGCACCCTATAGGAGGATGGGAGAAGCTGAGGGCTCGGCAGCCTGAGTGGGATGCAATGTTGGGACTTTTACTCTGTTATGTTGGCAGCCGTGCTGCCATTCCAAGCCAGTTTAAAGTGTATCAGAGACTATGCATGGTATTGGCTTCATGGGCAACTGAGGGCACTACTGCTTAACCAGGATTTCTTGCCTTTGAGGAGATCCCTTTACCTTCCCACTACTCCTTTACTACTCCCAAGTCCTCTCCAGTAGGTATTCTCCTCATATCCACTTTATAGATACCCTTTATAGATAGCAGTTCTTCATCAGTGACACAGTTTCGAGTTCTAATTCATTCTGTTTGATCTCATGCTTTTTTCTTCAACTTCATAATTTGATCTCATGTTTTTTTCTTCAACTTCATAATTTGTTTTAATTTTTGTGTTACGTGTATGATTTCATAATTTTGATGAGGCGCAACAAGTAGTTGATCTCATGCTTTTTTCTTCAACTTCATAATTTGTTTTAATGTTTGAGTTACGTGTATGATTTCATAATTTTGATGAGGCGCAACAACTCTCACTCTCTATCATTTGTCTGGCTATTACGTAATTAGACTATCAAACAGGTATTAGGATTCCAGGCTTTTACTGGGTTGCAGGGACTGGAAGTAGGAGTTTTGTTATTGGAACGCTTGAGTATTCTGCAATGTCGGAAGCTTCAGAAGCCTCCACACCTGAGATAGTCGAGAGGTATAAGGCAAACGAGCCTTGCACTGCACCTCTACCCGAGAGTCTAACATCACCTCAATCGCATGAATTGATATCCAGCACGCCAATTAAGCATTCATCCTCTCTGCTGACCAACAATTTCTCCAATCTTTTGAAGGTGGTTGAAGTCCGTAGTGCACCTTCCTCACAGATAAAAGATAGCCAACATGTGGTGCAAGGGCATGAGTTAGGAACAGCCCTCGAATCACAAACTGAGATCAGTTTTGGAGACCCAGCACAGCAGAATGTCTCCTCATCACGGCAGTCGGTCCCCTCTAACCGAATCTATTTGAGTAGCTCCCCCAATGGAGTCATTATTCGCCATCGAGAGTATCCTGAGAACTATGATGGAGAATTTGTGGTTCTGGCAGATTCCAAGCAGGGTACTTGCCCTACCGAACGCGATCTGTGCGTAAAGCTGGACAGCATTAATGATGATAATATGATAGTCCAAAAGATAGGGAGAAAACGCTTTGATGAAAACTTGTGATCCAGTGACCTACCACACAATCAGAGAAATCTCTTACATTACTGAAAACTTTGTTCTGAGCGTACCGTCCGCCACTACTGAGTTCATTGGGGTAGTTCATGTTCCAGCGTCTTACGACATTCTGGAAGAATTTAGGGCCCCAGACAACACAGATGTAAATGCTCTACACTACATATGCATGATGAGATCAGGGACTTTGCATCGCACAAATTCCGTGCGAATTCACTTCCAAGGAACTAATCCTCGCACAAATATCAAAATAGGCCCCAGGTATTTCAGGGTAGAACAATACACCCCAAAGATCCGAGTCTGCAGTGTGTGCCACCGGTATGGACATCTCGCTAATACATGTAAGGCTCAGCCACGTTGCAAACTCTGTGGCGGCACAAGCTCAGAGCACCACTGCTCATCTCATCAATGCCTAGCGTGCCTCGAAGCTGGCCATGTGGTAGGAAGTCGAAACTGTCCACTCTTGAGAGTTCTCATTGCTAATTCCACCGCTATTTTTAGACGTCAAATATCCATTAGACAACTTACCGCGCACTTCTTCAACCAAAAAACAGGAGTTGGATTCGACGACCTACGACACTCCGATGAACTTGGAAAGGGCTCCTTCAGGGAGCTCTGCATCAGGAATATAACTTCACAGCAAAAGGAGGATTTTTTTCCTGAACTAGCAGTAAGCCACTTCACGGAGTCTGGCCAGTCAAAGCAACATTTCAGAGCAACTGATACAAGATCTTCTGATTATGCTCTAAATGAGAACTTCGTACAATCAGAACACCCAGAATACTCATATGTGACAAAATACCACAATAAGGCTCGGAGGACACAATCGTCCAAAAACCCTAAGGGCAAGAAGCTTATCCCCAGCTCTGCAAATAGCAATATCACTTTTACACAGCCGGCTGATGGCACTCAAACGGACGACTACCCTACTTCCTTACAGCCGACTAACAGTCCATCAGACAATGACCTTGTGGGATGTAGCGAAAACGCAAACTCACAACCTACTTCCGGCCGACCAGCCGAGGATCAAGTGGGACTTGACAAAAATGCTAACTCATACAGCTTCTTCCCGGAAAAACAGAACTTGAAAGCTATGACATTTGAATTCTTGGACTGTCTTTCGACCTCCTCTACACTAAATGATTTAATCGAAAACTACACATTGATCAATAAATTGCGGGCAGCACAAATTACAACCATCCTATGGATCTCAATGTTCACAATAACCCCTACTCACCAACACAATACTCTTAAAACACTTTCATGGAATGCCCGCAATTTGATTGATAAGAAAAGCGAAATCGAAATCATGCTTATGAAAACTTTACCCGACATAGATATAATCTTTGTACAAGAAACTAGACTGAGAACTAATAGCAGGTTCAATCTGAAAGGATATTCAGTTATAAGGAAAGACAACCAGACATACACAGGCTTAAGAGGACTGGCCATCCTTATAAAGAAAAATTTCTCCTATGAGGTGGTGCTGGAAGACTTGGATGATGAAGAATTTGAAGTCCAAGTAGTCAAGTTGAAGCTTCCCAATCTAGTCCTATATCTAGTAAATGCCTACGCCTCTCATGAAAACATTGCTGCTAACAAGTGGGAAAAACTTTTTCGATTCCTAGACAAGAAGGAATTTATACTCTCAGGCGATTTGAACGCCCATCATGAAGCCTGGAGCAGTGCCCTTCCCACAAAGAGAGGTAAACTTGTTCATGAGCTGACAAAATCCCATGACTTTTTCATACTTAATGATGGGAGCAGGACACGAATAACTCCTCCTAATACACGAGATTCGGCCCCAGATGTATCCATAGCAAGTGGTTACATTGCGGAAAGGGCATCCTGGTCGGTTACTCAAGACCCAGCTAGAAGTGATCATTTTCCTGTACTAATACAGTTGCAGGTGAAATTTCACCAACACTACAACACCACTAAGAGATGGAACATGATGAAGGCTGATTGGCCTTCATACACAGAATATATACAAGAACATATGAGAGGAATGGAAGGGCTGATCCCTGACAATGAAAATGCCCAGGAAGTATACTCCAATTTGGTCAGGTTGATGTATGATGCTGCTGATAACCACATCGGCAAACCAAAACAGATTTCTTCGCATTATTCCAAAGCATCACCTTGGTGGTCTGAAGAGTGTGAAAACATTTTCAAAGGGAGAAAAGCAGCTCTCAATGCTTACAACCATAAGAAATCATTAGGGAACTTTAGAAAATATAACAATAAATACCTCGAATCCAAAAAGATAGTAGCCAATTCAAAAAGATCTAACTGGCATTCATATTGCGAGCAAATGACCACTAGGGACCCGAAAAATCTTTCTGTATGGGGAATTATCAAGGCATATGGAGCCAACCACCACAAAGTCTCCGGGGTGTTTGTCGACCCTCACAGCGACCCAAATCTCACTAGGCAGGTAATAGACAACATGGTTGATTATAAGCAATTGGACAAGCAGCCCGGCATAACAAACAAACCTCACGAGCTTCAGCCACTCTCTATGAGGGAGCTAGAACGATCACTCAAATCTGCCAATACAAATTCCTGCCCTGGGGAAGACGGATTAACGTACCCCATGATCATTAACCTTCCATACTCGGCTAAAAGTATTCTTTTGAAAATATTTAACGTGTGTCTTAAATGAAACTTCAAGTCCAAAGAGTGGGAGACAATTAGAATTATTTTCTTGAAGAAAAACAACAACAATACAATCACAGCATCAGATATCCGACCCGTCTCGCTAATATCATGTGTGGCTAAGACCCTAAACTCTTCGGTTAAAATAAGACTAGAATTGGATCTAGCTATAAATAACAGCCTCCCACCTCACATGCATGGTTTTTGTGCCAAACATAGTACTTATCACAACATTGCCATCCTGAATAACGAGGTACTGTCCAGCAACTCTAAAGGCCATTCAACTCTTGGCGCATTTTTGGATATTTCTGGAGCATTCAACAAGGTCCATATTATCTCGTTAGTCAATATCCTAATTGAAATAAATGTGCCAGACTACATCGTTAGATGGATTTTGAGTTTTTTCACTAACAAAAAATATACTGATGGCATTGCATCCATCAGATGTGACAACGGCTTGGATCAGGGATCTATTTTAAGTCCTACTCTTTTTAACATCTACACATCTCGTTTACATATTGGGATCACACATTGCTCGCTCACTACATTCGCAGACGACATGGCACTCTATGTCAGCGGATCGAACTTCACCAGGAACCTGGAGCTACTCCAACAGGATTTTGACACGCTACTTGAACATCTTTCTGATCTAGCCCTCCCCATCAACAACAGCAAATCATGTCTGGTAAATTTCACCCAGTCCTCTTTTGGTAACGCTACCCCACTCAGCCTCAAATCTGGAAATGGCATGATAAAACAGACCACCAAAGTCAAATACTTGGGCCTGTGGATGGATTCCAACTCGAAAGGAGGCACTCACACCAAATTGATTAAAGATAAAATGGGCCAAGACATTCAGGCGCTAAAATATTTGAAAGGATCCTCATGGGGTAACCATCCAGACGACCAATTAGCCTTGTACAAACTTGTCATAAGACCAAAAATTGACTACGCTGCATTTGCCTATCTATGGAGGTCTAATCGCAACACTCAGCAGCTGCAGAAGATGCAGAATGCTGCCTTAAGACAGATTCTGGGAGCGGTCAAAACGTCACCCATTAATTCGTTACATGCCGTCACAGGTGTTCTACCCTTGGAATACCACATTGACTTAACCTCTCAAAAAATATACCTACAGCTTTCTGTCAAGTCTCCTGAATTCTATATGCAGACACATTATTTGTCCAACAATTATTCTGATCCTAAACTCCTTACTTCTACAATTAAACATCAAGAAAAACTCAAATCGGTAATAAATACAATCCACACTCACAACATTTTTAGACTTAAAGATAATGAATTGGACAAAAGAGCTACTGTAAATTTTGCCAAGTACTGCTCCTCTAACATTCCAGGGCTACTAAAGAAAAGGATAGCGCCGCCAGCAGAAGCAAGACAAAAGTCTCTGGAATACATAGTCCATAAATACGACGGCTTCGTTTCCATCTATTCCGACGGGGCTAAAAACCAGGAGGGAACAGGAGCAGCATCCTTTTGCACACAACACAATGTAGGCCAGAGCAGGAGGCTGCATGCGGTGTCGTCCAGCTTCAGCAGTGAGCTGACTGGCATAGAGATGGCCTTGCAACATGTCATGAATGCCCACAAGCAAGACAAAATAGTAATTCTCTCTGACTCCAAATCATCAGTGGACGCCATAGGGAATTTGTACAAGGGAAAACCCATTCCAATTCATTTGATGGTGGTGGTTGGGCTGATGGACCAGGCACATGAGCACTGCACGGAGATACGAATACAGTGGATTCCAGGACACGTAGGCTTACAATTTAACGAACTAGTAGATCGGCTGGCCACGGGATCCACTTCTTCCGGCTCAATCTGCCCCAAAACGACTACAAGCCATCCTGATATCTATTGTAAACTGGCTAACGCCATTCTGGACACTTGGAAAAGCAGGTATAGTTATGATCGAGGGGCGGGCGCTTGGACAAGAGGCATCTTAGATGATCCTTTGCAACCTCCTTGGTTCTTCGGCAAACGGGGACTAAACCGTCGACTTGTCACCACAATTTCAAGACTCCTGGTTGGACACGCCAACACGACTAAGTTCCAGCACATGATGGGAAAGAGGGATAACCCGACCTGCTGCTACTGTGACTCTGAGGAGACACAAGACATGGGTCACCTTTTCCTAAGATGTGCGCGTACGACGACAGCCATTAATCCAATTATCCAATTCAGCAATACCTCTAACAATACCACCAATAACTTAATCGAACAATATTTAAAACAGGGCCTCACCAATAACCAGCTATTCTATGATCTTTATGAAATGCTTAATCTGGTGAGTATAACAATCTAAAATAATATCTCACTTGTCAGCTAAAATAAATTAAATAATTAACTTCTCCAGAAATGAAATAACTAACACTTTTATTAAAAATAACATTTTTCTTAACTCTTAAATTTCACCTATCCTACCACTTCATTTTCCCTCACCACTCCCTGCTTACTTCTACGCTGCTAACTGCCTCAGACGCAATCCCGGCTGCGACTACCTCAACCATGGCAACGAACACATAATCTATGGCCACGCGAAGATCCCTTCAGGGCCAGAAAGAGAGAAGAAGAAGAAGAAGAAGATTCCCATATTGCATCTTGCTTTTGCTTTTCGTTTCGCCATCCTACCTATATCGTCATTAATTAACCCTTCTTATTTTAACTGTGAGTATCATCACAATCCCCGTCATCCTATTTTTGAACTGAGTATCATCACAATCCCCCGTACCCGTCAGTTTCCGTGTGTCGCGTACACAAATCTCGCGATGGAAGATCAACCTTCATTGTCGGCAAGAAACCGGAAACCTGCTATCGCAAGAGGCAGGGCTCTAAGGAGTCAGGCACGAGAAATTGTGTACAATGTGTGCCAGTATTTTACGAGGAAGAAGAAAGAGGATGACGCGAAATACAACGTTCGCGATGTGACTAGTGCAGCAACGGGCGTCTCGGCGACCGAGAACAGTCGGCAACATTATGAAGGAAGCTGGAAACCAAACAACATCAGATCGGGCGAGACCTTTGTTTGTTACGCCAACCAAGTCCACACCGCACAAGAAGGTCATCGATGCTGATGAATTCACCGATGCTGCTACACGAAACAAGATACGTGAATTCTACATTGTTTGGAAAGAGTGCCCTTCATTGAAAACACTGTGCGGAATTGGCGAGTGACGGAGTTCTCGAGTATGGTAGAAGTTACCTCCGGAAACGACTGGTTAGTAGCGTTTTCAAGTGGAAGAAATGTAAGTCCAGCCGAAAAAATTGAGGACGACTACCGTCAAAAAGATCACTTAGTCGAATCGGGAGATCGATAGTTTCATCATTAATGTTGGGGGGCTTCTGATACTGATAGCAGTTCCGATGAGGATTCGGATTTTTCTGATTAGAAGTTTTACGTACCACAGTTAAATTACGTAAGTACTTAAATGAATAATAATGTGTACTAAATAAATAAATAATAAAATAACATTTGTTTCCAATCTTTCCTTTTATACCTACCTACCTTCAAAAAATTTTCCTTATTTACCTCATTGTACCTTTTCAAAAAAGTATGTACTCCTAATTTTCAAGAAAATATTTCATAGAAAAATCCTATTACACACGAATTTGTCTGTCAGCTCAAAGGAGTCGCGCTCAAGGGTCCGATTTTACAAAAATCGGGAAAATGCTACGTTTATTCACTATGGTAGGTACCTATGGCGCTTATGACAGTATCATTTTTTATAACGAAAAAAGTTAAGTTTTTATGACGGTTCACACACTCAGCTGGAAAAAGGATTACAGGGGGAAGTGCTGCCACTGGACAGGGAAAAAACAAAAAAAACGGGGAATTCCGTGTTGAAAATGATTTCCACCTTCTCCGTCGGAGGGCATTATTCTAGTGCACGGACTATAGATAGGTTTACCTACACTGGGAACAGCCAGCCATGGATACTATATAGTCAGAAAAGAGTTCGAGAAACTTTGAAAGGCTTTTTCTGACAGCCCGATAACCGTCAGTTGGTAACTGAACATACCTATAGGATGTATAGGCATAACGTCATGACCAGTCAGCAAGAGGTTAGTAACAGCCTAAACTGGGACATCCGCCATCAAGTTCCACGTCAGCTTTGTTGTTCAGTCTTGGGCGAATGAGTTTCTATTAGGAAACGAACGAATTTCTCTCAAATCTTTCTGTTTTGTGAAGCACAAACACGATGCTCAGGTGCGCAATGTACAACTGTTCAAGCAAATGCCAACAGGAAGGCAGTTGTTTGGCCTGCCGTCCATCATAAATCATTTGAGTGTGACAATGTAGTGTTCTCGAGTTGTTTTTAATTCCGGTGGAGACGGGGTCGCTTGGTGGAAGCCTTGATATCCCTTCTTAACCTGTGATAATCTTGCTGGTGGTCTAGGAGGGGCACTCTCGAGGGTCCACCACCACTGTCACACTCCATTACATGGTAGAGCAGAGCGTGGTTTGGTAGTATGCACTGAGCAATTCACCATACTCCGTCCACTTTTTGTGGGCTTACCAGAAGGATAAGCCCAAAGGTTTCCAGAAGGATTCCTTTACAAAAATACTGTCCCTTTGATAATACATACATCTATTGGCTTCCCCACTCCCTTTCCCCCCTTTAGAGTGCCAATGTAATTAAAATATATTGAGCTCATTTGAAGGCGAGTAATGTCGTGTCCCAGTTTACAAGTCCCTATACTTGTTCCATCCTAACAATGGTGGTTGGTAACCTAGAGGTTGCCCAAATGAGCACAATTCACTGGACAACAACCTCTGACAACATTTTTTCTCCGCCAATACTCGTATGTAGGAGCTTTGTTCTCCACCAGTAAAGATTATTGAAGTAGTACCATTAATATAATGGAGGTTAGTCACCTTGAAGTTGTTACAGAACTGCATACTTTTTTTCATTCCCCCTTTTCCCTCTCATACTTCTGCTACCCAGAAGTATGTCATGTGGGGAGGAGTGACAGTGTGGCTGTTCTCGAGTTCTTTTTTCTTCTGGCGGAGATGGGAAGCCTAATTGATATCTCTTCTTAACCCGTGATAATCTTGCTGGTCTAGGGGGGTTTTGGTCACACTCTGTCACAAGTGATAACAAGAAAACTTTCAGAAAAAAATGAAGCAAAGCAGAGCATCCCCTTAGGACTCCCGAACCTTGAAAACGATAAGTCTGCATAGTAGATAGGCTGATTGATGATTGATCAGTTAGCAGTGATCCCTTCCTCCCTGTGGAGACTATATGACCACTAAGGATTCTGTAGATTCAGTAACTGCTATGTATTCCTAGGAGTTCTAACTAAAAAAAAACAAATACGGGTCAAGGATTTCTCCAATATTACGATAGGTTGCCCTCCACTGGACGCGAATTCGCGCGAAGAGGCGAATTCGTGTGAACAGTTCGCCCTTTATTCAAACACGATGTTTGTTATGAGGCCCCGTCCACTGCGAGCGCCACCTTCGCGCGAAGTCAGGCGAAGGCGAAGAAAACCAAACCAGTTTGTTTCCAGGCGTGCGAACACACGCGAATCCGCAATGGATATTGACAATTTAATAGTGTTGGTGCAGGAGAGACCACCCCTGTGGGATCAAAAACTGTCCCAGTACCACATGCGTAATATTCAGTGCAAATTGTGGGATGAAATTGGAAATCAAATGAAGATGCCAGGTAATAAAACGCCTTTTATTTTTCATCTGTATTTAGTCTTAGGTAAATTAGGTAATTAATGTAAAAATTTAATTTACGTATCATGAGAATGGAATGTTAATTAGTAGTTTGTACATCTTGACGGGAGAAGAAAGTTTCTCTCACTTGCATTAGGGATGGGACATCGGACCTTCACAATCGATTATGCCATCGATTGTAACATCGGAAGCCCACAATCGATGTCACCGATTAATCGCGCCTCCACAATCGATCATCGACGATTTTAGTCGATTTTTTTATTCAGTCTCAACCCAATTTTTTTTAAATGGAAAATTGGTCGAAATCGTTTGAAACCGCAGAATACCCAAATGTGCAACAAACATTGAAAGATTCATGGTAAAAAGAAATACTACAGAACATGAAAAATAACGTATGTATTTAATTAAAGAACCTAATAATTAGGTTGGGGAAAACCATGCGTCTGTCCCCGATGTTCAAAAAAGATAATGTTCGGGCGCACTCTGCAAAAAAAGGAGTTTGGACAGAACGTCCCCCTTCAAACGATTTCTCTCCTGTGTGAGAATTAGCCCGGCGTTAGAAAATAATCGTTCCCACGGGACATCAACATCAGCTCCCTCTTTTCAGCTTGTTGTTGATCTTTTTCAACTTTGGATCCTGGTTGTAGAGAAAACATCGATGCATCGTGGCCTAACAATCGATCATCGGAAAAAATCGGAGCTTCATAATCGATTGTGAAAAATCGATAATCGGTGGAGAAAAATCGATTTTTATAAAAAATCGGTTATCGATTCCCCTCCCTAACTTGCATTGAAGATTGTGAGCCACCGTTCGTAGCCCTACCTGTAGTGAACGTTGAACGAGGCAGAGGTGGAGTTCCCAGAATCGTCTTTACTGGACCTTCTTGGCCGATGATTATGTTGTGCAGTAAACAAATACATTTCACTATGTGCTCTGCTCTCCCGGGATTGACATTAATGGCCTTCAGTAGAATTCGCCATTTGTGGGAAATGATACCAAACGCAAACTCGACAACTTGCCTTGCGTGCGATAAACGTTTATTGTAGTTTTCCTGCTCGGGAGTCAATCCCCTCAAGCGGTAAGGACGCAATAAATACGGCTTCAATGGGAATCCTCCGTCTCCAATTACTACGTGGGGTACCTGCATATCGGTACCAGGCAATGTCTTCAAAATGTTCGTCTTCAGAGCACCTCTTTCTAGTTCTGTAGCCAATCTTGAATTTCCGAAAACTCCGCTATCACTTTGTTTCCCGTACGCTCCGACATCAATGCAGATGAATTTATAGTTCGCGTCCACTAGTCCTTGCAGTATAATTGAAAAGAACTTTTTGTGATTATAGTACATACTTCCCGAATGAGCTAGATTGTTGATTCTGATGTGTTTGCCGTCGATGCACCCAACGCAATTAGGAAATCTCCATTTTTGCCAAAATTCAGAAACAATGTGGTCAGTTTGCTCACCAGATGGAAAGGGCGTATGTTCATCATGCAAACAATCCCAGATCGTTCGACAAGTTTCATGAACGATTCGTTCAGCTGTCACTTCGGAGATCCGGAAAGAATAGCTCAATGTGATGAAAGACGATCCAGTCGCTAGGTATCTGTAACAGGAATAATAAAAACGCTGCAAAGTCCGTGTCACATAGGTTTATTATTCTATTGGACTGTTGATTTACTGTTTCTTTCATGTGGAATAATTGAAATAGTTATTTCTGATGGTTTCCACCAATTTTGCCCCCAAAACACGAATTAGGTACGGTCTTTTTCTTTCAAATCATCTTTGATCATTGGTAGTGCCATTTAATTGTCTTGATCCACCTGTTTACACTTTTTCTAGTGTTATTATACAAACTGATGGTGATTTCAGACAATATAATACAACCTCAATTCTTCACTCTTTGGTCAAAATCAACTTAATATTTGGTCTTCTCGCCCTAAAAAAAAAACAAGGAAAACGATATCTCAAAAGCTCATGTTACTAATACACAAAAAGTACCTATTTTTATATACATTTTCACTCATAACACCCCTGGGTATAATTCCGATCGGGCTGCAAAGTTTTGGGACACAACTAGGGCCCAAATGGAGCATGAGTGCAAAAGAACGAATTTTTTAGACCGAAAATGAACCCGGTACACGTGATAAGGCGGACGGACATTGCATTTTTGGAATCTACGCACCTTGAAACGGAAAAGAAAAAATTTTGAGGGGGTATTATAAAAATTTTTTGCTGAGATTGGTGTATTATTCACAGAATAATAAACCAAAAGGATCTCCTAGATTCGTAACTTACTTTCATTTTCTTTGGATATTTTTCTGTTACAGTCGCGGATATTAAGAAGAAATGGAAAGGGTTAGGGACACGTTCAGGAAAGAATTAAAGAAATGTTTGACGCAAAAATCAGGGGAAGGCGCCGATTCATCAAAACCTTGGACTTTTTTCACACAAATGGAATTCTTATCTGACACCATGGCACCAAAAGATACACAAACAAGCATTCCCGTATCACTTGACGATTTGGACTACGAGTCTCAATCAGAGGCTTCTCAAATTGAATTTCACGGAAACAATGAAGAGCGTCCACAAGAAGAGGGTGAGGCAATGGAAACCTCTACACTGAAACGAAATGAATTCAAAAGTCCTCTAAAACGCGACCGAAAGAAGAAAAAAAAGGATGAGATGGATGAAAAGTTTTTGGATATTGAGAGGCAGAAGTTTTCATTATTTGAAAAGGCTTCTAGTGAAGCGAAAGATGATGACCACCAGTATTTGATGAGCTTGCTGCCGTTTCTGCGAAAAATTTCGAGTGAGCATAAACTGCAAGCTCGAATGGAAATCATGAATGTGGTAATGAAGTACACTACCCGTGATGCACCCCAGTCTATGCAATACTGTAATTCCAACTACCCTTCAGTGAGCTCATCTCCTGCTTCACCCGTTTCCCATGAAATGAGTGATTCTACCAGCATCCAGCATTTTTACCATAATTTTGATCCCGTGTAGATTTCGTTGTTTATGTCGCTCGGTTTTAATTGATCTTCAGTAGGTACCTAATTTCAGTTACGTTTATTACGCCGTTTATTTCAGTTATGTTTATTTCTTCGTATTTTGTCGTTTATTTCGCTTGGTTTTAATTGAAAATGATAATTAATATACTTCCTTTGAATTAAAGTTTTAAATAAATAAAATTATTTTGCCACAATCAGTGAACTTACCTCAAGGTGACTGCGAGGCGTTCTGCTGAAGAAACTTGTTTGAGTAGGTGACTGGAAATTTCTAAGATTATTAGATGAAATCGAGCGAGTAGGTAAAGAGCTAGGTCGATAATAAATATGAGTAGGTAGTTATCGCTTCGGACCCTCCTCGAACTACAAATTGGAGCTGCACAAGCCGCGAGGTCTGGCCACTTTGGACCCTTTCGAAGCTCGCCCAAAACAACCCCCTTCCACAGGACCTGAGCCGAAGAGATCCTCGTCGTAGTCAGTCGTCGCTCGGAATCGCTCTCGTACTGTCCACCATCCCACCAATAATCGTGACCATTAATCAGCACGTGCTCCTCCCGACATCGTGCCAACTCCCGCTGGATATGGCTTGTGGTGCTCATCAACCTTGCCGATCGGGATTTCTTCCACCGTATATCATCCTCACGGGGTCATCGAGGCGATTTCTGCTGCTGCCACCGTATAAGTACAAGATTGCTCATCCCCAAAGGCTCTCCATCTACTGGTGTTCCGAGACGCGGACAGTAATCTTCTGCCGTCCAGTTTGTTGGTAAGACCATTCCAATGTTTTGACGTTCGGGCGATTTCGCACCATTTAACCTTCCGGGACATTTGCTTCATTGTTGGGCCCCAACGAGACCTACATCCATCTACCTACGAGTCAGCAGTTATATTGTTTCATTTTTTTTTATCACGGACTTTAGTACATAATCTATTATTTTAATTTCTCCTCGTTCATCAGTTTTAAAGGCAGTAAAACAAGAGTTTTTTTTTTTTAATATATTTCGTTTGGTTACGCTCGTATTTCTTGAGTTCTGCTTTTCCTACACCGAATCCAAATTTGTATAATGAATGATAAGGTCCTTCGAAATAATTGAGTTCAATCACCAGCGCTATGGTCCTAGAATAGGAATGCTAATTGAAACTAACATAACCGTTTTCCTGGCACCTATACATTGGTCCTTCGAGCCGGATTTTTCCATACATCTACCTATTAAATTTTCATTGATTTGTTATCCTATCGCCACACATTGTTATGAACACATTTGTTGCGTTATTGTACTCGAGTCGCATTGCAGTTAATAATAACCTTGTGTCTATTTTAGCACGCAATACCGCCGTGCATTGCGGGTCCTTTGTAGGGGTACCTTGAAAATATATAGTGGAATTATAGGCACCCTTTCCCTTGTAGAATCCTTCTAATAACTACAAAATCTATATTATCCTTATTATCCTATACTCCACGTTCAAAATCCTGCCTTACACTATGACGGACGTTCCAAATGCTGTCAAGGATACAATTCTGCGTGAAAAATTAAGACGGATAGCCTGTGATATATTAGTCATTCGAGACACTGGTCGAACCTTGAAGGAAAAAAGGGATAATGCTACGTTGTTTGCTGGCATGTATTGTACTGTGGAAAAACAAATGACGGATTTCGACAATTCTTGGTACGATCTACTTGCATTGAGTTCCGTGGATAGTACACTCCCGAAGTTTCCCGAATCCGCTCATGAAAATAGACGAGGCAAAGTGAAACACCATTACTATGAAATTCATGCCCTTTATCAACAATATATAAAGAAATCCGAATCGATGGCGTTGTCTTCAGCGAATATATCAATGAATCAATCCACCTTTTCACACCCAACGCGCGCTCACCTACCGAAATTGAATCTACCTAAATTTAGTGGTCAGAACCTAGCGGAATGGCCTCTGTTTCGAGACTCTTTCGAGTTGCTAGTTCATAGGGACGGTAATTTAACACCAATCGAAAAATACCATTTTTTGGTTGGCTTACTCAGCGGGCCAGCATTGGCACAGTTAAAATCAATAGAATTTGTACAGGACAATATTATTTTCAAGCATGGGAGTTACTAATGAAATTCTATAATAATAAACGTCAGCGTGCATCAAATTATATTAATCATATCTTGAATTTTAAACCATCAGCCAGCAGATATATATATATATACGCGAACGTCACTTAACCATTTCTTGTCCGAAGTGGGAGAAAATGTTACTTCATTGAAAAACCTGAAAATTGCGAATGGTTTCGAATATATCTTGTTCGAACTGGCTGTAAGAGGTCTCGATCGTACCACTCGTGAAGCCTTTGAGTTCAAACACTCAAACACTGAGTTCCCAAATATCGATACATTGCTCGATTTTGTTCAAGAGCGTCACCAAGCTCTATTATTGATCCCTGAAACCAAACTTGCTGATCCTCCGAAAACTCCAGTACCTCAGACTCCTGCTAAATTTCAACCAAAGGGATTTTCAAATTCAAAATCCTCATTTTTTACAAATTCAATAGCAAATAATGAGGAGAAACCATCTGAAAATAATCCATCAACTCCATCGTCAAATACTCCTGATACCAGGTTTCCAGAATGCTTTGTCTGTGCGGAAAGTCATACCTTAAGATATTGTCCACAATTCCAGTCATCATCACCGGCGCAACGCCTGGATCTTTTGAAAACCTTTCAAGGATGTCGAAATTGTCTCCATCCTGCACACAAAACTCGGGTTTGTTCCTCTAATACGCGTTGCAAATCTTGTAAAGGAAAGCATCATAGTAGTTTACATCTTGAGAAATCATCTGCTGGGAGAGCAGGGGAGCAATCTACGTCTTCAGAATCTCCTCATAGCAAATCCTTAACTTCGATCGCCTCATCGAACCACTCGGAAGTACTTTTAGGTACCGCTGAAGCAAAAATTCGATATTCCAAGGGTTCATTCCAAACAATACGACTCGTCCTGGACTCAGGCAGTCAAGACTCCTTCATCACAAAATCATGCGTTGACCGCAGGCGTAGGCTTGTCTCTGTCGCCGTACTCAAAAAAAGTTGCTGGCATCGGCCAGACTAAGTTACTCACCTCTCAAGGTAGGGTACGCTGCGTACTGTTCCCTAAACATTTTGGAGGACGTAATATCGCAACAACTGCAGTTGTCATCCCCAGCATTACGTCACACCTTCCCCCGACCTCGTTACCGAAAGTAGTTTGGCAAAAATATATGCAGCATGAGCTAGCGGATCCCTCTTTCTGGCAGTCAAGGCCTATCGACATGTTACTTGGTGCTGACGTCTTTACTGAAGTCATGACCGGGGGTCCTGTGACACCTTATCCACACCATCCTTCACTTCTAAAAACCGTATTTGGCATGATCATCATTGGCCGCTACTCTCCTGAATTGCATGAAAATTCAGTCTTATCGCCTCCGCATGGACTATCATATTTTACCACTAATCTGGAAGACACGATGAAAGGTTTTTGGGAAGTGGAAGAGATTGGTTCCACATCCGATATCATGTCATTCGCTGATAAGTTTTGCGAAGACCATTACATGCGAACTCATCGGCGTTCGCCTGATGGCCGTTACGTAGTGGCACTTCCTTTTAAGAGTGAAGATACATCATTAGGACCGTCAAAGCCTCAAGCCCTGTCACGACTGTACAACTTGGAGGCCAAGCTCGCACGAAATGAATCCCTAAAACTTCAGTATCATGATTTTTTAGACGAATATGTTTCATTAGGGCATATGGTACTATGTCCTGAGCCAGGTAAATACATCATACCTCATCGTGGCGTCTATAAATCTGGTGATACTTCAGGAAAGTTGCGCGTCGTATTTGACGCTTCCGCTCGCACCTCCAAGGGTTCCTTAAACGATAAACTTCACGTAGGACCCAAACTTCAAAACGACGTTTGTATCGTTTTACTGAATTTTCGCCTTCACCAAATTGTCTTCATCACCGACATTGTAAAAATGTATAGGCAAATCGATGTTATTGAATCGGACAGAAAGTATCAACATATACTTTGGCGTTCAAGTCCGGATCAACCCGTCCAAGAGTTCCAACTTACAACTGTCACTTATGGCCTCTCTTCATCGCCCTTCCTCGCCACATTACGTCAGTTGGTTTTGGATGAAGGTAGTCTGTTTCCGGAAACTTCCAAATCTTTGGTTAATGCATCGTATATGGACGATAAATTGCTACTGTGCTGCAACATTAAATGACGCACTATCTTTAAAAACCCAACTCATTCAGCTTCTTGCTAAAGGAGGTTTTACGTTGAGTAAGTGGAGCAGTAACTCTCTAGAACTTCTCCGAGACGTAAAGGCCTCTTCAACACAACCCGTCCCCATTTCGTCATAGCAGCCAATGGGTACTAAAATTCTGGGTATTCAGTGGGACCCACAATCGGATGCTCTTTCCTATTCAGTGCAAATTACAGAGTCACCACCCACTAAGCGTTCTATTCTCTCATTGATTGCTAGAATATACGACCCTTTGGGCTACCTTGCACCAGTGATTTTTTGTGCTAAAATCATCATGCAGGACGTTTCGAAATCAGGGAGGGATTGGGATGAATGTGTTCCCCCTGATATTGAAGGGCGTCGGAGTAAATTTACCAACGATCTTTCTGCACTTTCACTCATCAGTCTCATCACCATCCCTCGATATTTAAACCTAGACCCGTCATCAGTATGTTCGATTGAAGGGCGTTGGAGTAAATTTACCAACGATCTTTCTGCACTTTCACTCATCACCATCCCTCGATGTTTAAACCTAGACCCGTCATCAGTCTGTTCGATTGTGGGGTTCTGCGACGCCTCCCAGCTGGGATATTGTGCTGCACTGTACCTTCGAGTTCGAAACGAAAATCATATAATCAAAACCTTCCTCCTGAAATCCAAAACAAAATTGGCTCCTATAAAAACCGTCACAATACCACGATTTGAATTGTGTGGTGCTCTGTTGTTGGCACGTTTGTACCAATCAGTCAGTTCGTTTCTCAAATCGCTTACGATCACCAATCATCATTTTTTCACTGACTCTCAAGTGGTGCTTGGCTGGCTCCACACTTCACCTGATCGTTGGAAGATATTTGTTGCTCATCGTGTAACTAATATTTTGGCTAAAACTAGGTTAGATTGGTGGCATCATGTCTCGACCTCTGACAATCCAGCAGATTGTGGTTCTCGAGGCATTCTCCCTCATCAGCTCATCCGTAATACGCTATGGTGGGCGGGGCCTTTGTTTATGCCTCCCTGAGTCAGAGTGGCCATCTTCTACACCAGAAGCAGTTCAGCTGCCCGAAGTAAAGACCTCGGCAATTGCTCTTTTTGTCTACCGTCAAGATTTTTTCATCCACTTAACACGTTCACTGCGTCTCCAGAAAACCGAACTTCTCGTGGGCCTGAAAGGAATTTTGAGAACCCTTATTATATAATGTGGTTTTCCCATCTCTAAAAATCATGAATAAACGGAAACCGTCAAAAAATTTGATTTTTCTCTTAATTTTTTTTTTTTGATTACTAGTCCATCAAACGCACCAGGCGAAAATTTTTTTCTTGCCTCCCTCTAGTTGGGGGTGGCGGTACTGCGGGTTGCCTATCCACTTCTGTGAAGGTTAGCCCCTGCCCTCTTCACTGTAATGCTGTTAGCCAATGGAAAAAGGTAGTTGGCGACTTGGAAATGATATGGGCGTTTTCCCTAGGAGTTGCAGCACAAAAGCATATAAGGAAATATTTAATAATCGCCTGAAAATCGATTTATTCACAAAAGTCGAAATATCAACTTCAATGATCGATTCTAATTTTGTATTCAATCTGCGGCTACAACGAGTGGTACCCCTACCTTTATACAATATCGAAGCGTAATATTCAACTCTGAATCGATTTTTAAGTCCTCAATTGACTTTCCCAGAGACCGAATTTCGGACGTCGGTCGCTCTCCGTATCTGATTACCTGTCCATCGAGACGCACCACGAGGAAAACGGTTTGATGACCTGTCCATCGAGACGCGCTGAACGTGTTAAGTGAGACATTTTCATCTTACACCAAACTAATTCGAGTTGTAGGCTATATAATTCGATTCAAACGGAACACTCAGGAGAAGAACAAAACTCTTCGGAGGAGAGGACCAATCAACACATTAGAATTTGCTGACGCTAATGTCAAGTGCATAGGAATTGTCCAACAGCATTACTTCGCCGATAGCCACAACCGCAAAATTCAGGATCTTTTCGCCAGTCTGAACGTTTTTGAGGATCCTGATGGTTTACTCAGGGTGGGCGGAAGACTGTTGCTTTCTAATATGCCATTCCCACAAAGACATACGCTTCTTCTACCTCGTGAGGCACATTTTACGAAACTTCTTGTATCATACTATCATCGTACCTTTATGCATCCCGGGCAGCAAGCACTCCTTGCGTACATCCAACAAAGATATTGGATTCCTGGAGCAAGATCATTGATTAAGCTAATAAAGACTAAATGTTTAACATGTCATCGGTTCTCTAAATCACATATAACGCCTTACATGGGACATCTCCCAGCCTCCAGGTTTGCACAGAATGCCCCGTTTCATCACACTGGGGTGGACTTTGCAGGCCCATTTCTTTGTAAAGATTCCTCCCGCCGTAATTCACCCACACACAAGGCATATGTGAGCTTATTCATCTGTTTTTCCACCAAGGCACTTCATTTAGAAGTAGTCCCCAGTCAGTCAACTGAAGCCTTCCTAGATGCTCTGGATTGCTTCATCGCCCGCCATGGAATTCCAGCACGCATATTTTCTGACTGTGGAACAAACTTTCAGGGTGCGGCCAACTACCTCCAAGAAGTTCAGTCCTGGCTAAAGGAACCATCCACCCAAGACGTCATCACTTCCCACTGCGCCCCCAAATGTATTTGATGGTCCTTCAACCCTCCTCGATCACCCCATTTTGGAGGACTTTGGGAGGCAGGGGTTAAGTCAATGAAGACCCACCTCTTCAAGAAATTGGGGAATCAACGCTTCACCGAACGAGAACTCACTGTTCTCGTGACGAAGATTGAGGGGATTTTGAACTCCCGTCCGTTACTTCCATTGTCCTCTGATCCAGATGATCCACAGCCCATCACTCCAGCACATCTGTTAATAGGAAAGCCAATCACTCAAATTCCCAAACCTGACTTATCTACCATTCCTGACAATCGACTGTCCAGATGGCTATTCTTGAGACAAAGGACCCAGAGCTTTTGGAAAAGTGGGACGCGAGACTACCTTCAGAACCTTCAACAACGTCAAAAATGGACTCACAAGCCTCCCAATCTGCAGGCAGGAGACCTTGTCCTTATTAGGGATGGGGACACCAAACCTCTTCAGTGGCCCCTTGCCCGAGTGCAGACCACACATCCTGGACCAGATGGTGCCGTAAGGGTTGTCACACTGAAGACCCCCACGGGAACCCTCAGCGCTCCGCAGCCAACCTGATACCCCTCAAAGCCATTACTCATCCTAACCCTGAACCTTCTTCCTGAACTAAAAAAAAACAGGAATTTCGATGGGCGGTATGTTTGAGTAGGTGACTGGAAATTTCTAAGATTATTAGATGAAATCGAGCGAGTAGGTAAAGAGCTAGGTCGATAATAAATATGAGTAGGTAGTTATCGCTTTGGACCCTGCTCGAACTACAAATTGGAGCTGCACAAGCCGCGAGGTCTGGCCACTTTGGAACCTTTCGAAGCTCGCCCAAAACAACCCCCTTCCACAGGACCTGAGCCGAAGAGATCCTCGTCGTAGTCAGTCGTCGCTCGGAATCGCTCTCGTACTGTCCACCATCCCACCAATAATCGTGACCATTAATCAGCACGTGCTCCTCCCGACATCGTGCCAACTCCCGCTGGATCTGGCTTGTGGTGCTCATCAACCTTGCCGATCGGGATTTCTTCCTCCGTATCATCCTCAAGGGGTCATCAAGGCGATTTCTGCTGCTGCCGCCGTAGAAGTACAGGATTGCTCTTCCCCAAAAGCTCTCCATCTACTGGTGTTCCGAGACGCGGACAGTCATCTTCTGCCGTCCAGTTTGTTGGTAAGACCATTTCAATGTTTTGACGTTCGGGCGATTTCGCACCATTTAACCTTCCGGGACTTTTGCTTCATTGTTGGGCCCCAACGAGACCTACGTTCCATCTACCTACGAGTCTGCAGTTATATTGTTTCATTTTTTTTTATCACGGACTTTAGTACATAATCTATTATTTTCATTTCTCCTCGTTCATCAGTTTTAAAGGCATTAAAACAAGAGTTTTTTTTATTTTATTTTAATATATTTCGTTTGGTTACGCTCGTATCTATTTCTTGAGTTCTGCTTTTCCTACACCGAATCCAAATTTGTATAATGAATGATAAGGTCCTTAAAAATAATTGAGTTTAATCACCAGCCCTATGGTCCTAGAATAGGAATGCTAATTGAAACTAACATAACCGTTTTCCTGGCACCTATACAAAAACTGTTTCCCTGAAATTCGATATTCGATCCAGACGGCCCTTAATTCTTGAAAGTATGTACTGGAAAGTACTTTTTTTCATTCGAAAATAGTTGAAACATTCTTCTTGGGATAGGTCTCTCTGCAGGTGGTTCCATTCCCCGAACTGTTGCCGTTGGGCGAAAATATCTTTCACCCATTCTTCCCTGATGCCCCGACTGGCCTCACGCCTTCTTCTTAATATAAATGCACTGTCTAGTGCATATAATTGACACCATTGCGAAAACGGCATTGTTGGAGACGTCGTTAGTACCGAAAAAACTCGAAGTATGGTAAGACGTGCGCCCGATGTCCCATAAGTTTTCGCCTCTTCGCGCGAATTCGCATCCAGTGGAAGGAGTTCCTTCGCGGGAAGAGGCAAAGAGGCGAAAATCTGCGAATTGGGCTCTTCGCGCGAATTCGCGTCCAGTGGACGGGCAGCCATAGGCATTCAAGTACCTAGCCTTTCCAAAGCCTTGGTGCTTGGTTCCACCCTACGCCAAAGCTTGTATAAAAAACTTTTCGACTTATTTACAATTTCTCCTTGTCGTTATTCGACTTACCACGAGTCTACTGTATATAATTATATATTTATGTAGGTATTATATGTTTGCATGTCAGTACCTTGCTACAAGCCACAATTTTGAGTATTTTCACTTGAAATTTTGTGTTTGGTAAAGTTTTTCATTTTTTCCAGCATGCTGAATTGAATGGAACTTTCAAAGCTGTATCAATCATCCTTACAAAATAAATAAATGTTTAAAATAAATAAATATTTAGCCATAAATGGTTACAAAAAAAGAAGCTATTATTGAGTGTGGTACATAGGCAGAAGTTGAGCTTCAAAACTGAGTGAGGCACCTGGTCAGTGGACCTACTTACTAGTCATAAATATATACACTTATGATGATACTGCCTAACTTTGTGCCTCTGAAAGGATACCTTTTCGAACACCTGTAAAACTAAGGAAACTACTCATAACACCTCTCATATTCTTTGCAAATCAAGTGAAACTAGGTGAACGGTACAGGATGTTACTGAAAAGGCACTATTACTTGCAAAGGAGAAAAGTTTAAAGCAATTTTATTCTTCACCAACCTCCATCCTCAATAGAGCTACTGATCTTTTTGGTGACCTACCAAAAAATCACCAACTTTGAATATTCGCTCATTTAGGTATCTACTCATGCTGCATGACTTGAAATTTGTTGTAGTTGCTTGGTGGGAGTAAAGGTTTTTAACTAAATAACATAGGTACCTACCTAACTAAAAGTCATATTCGGATTCTGCATTGCAGTTCCGTCTTGCAAGCAGGCACTTTTTGAATAAAATGGGTGTTTGTCCAAATAATTCGGAAATTTAAGCAGACAAATTTAGATGCCTATCTATCTTGTGGAGGAAAATAAACGGACCTCGAATTTGGATAAGCACACTGATTACTTTACTGCCGTCCAAAGCAAGAAAGGCATAGAACAAGGAAATCTAGTTTTGAGAAAAATGCAGGTGAACTTTTTAGGCTGTAAAATGGGCATTCTTCAATATTTTCCAATGATTTTTGTTGTTGAATGGTCCAAATTTAGTTTCTACGTCTGTAGCAGAAAGGCACATCAACTTTGGAAGAATACGCATAAATTTATGTAAGCAACTGTTTTTCTCCATTGTAGAAGTTGAGGTAAATTTTGCTTCAAACAATGGTAGAGGGTCTGCTACTGCTTTTCTTCGTTGGTCGCTGCTGGAGTTTTTTCACCCCTTTCCCAAGGGAAAACAGTACCTTTATTTTTCCTTGTAAAATACGACATACCGCGATGTAAAGGCCACCTGCAGTCGATCGCTCAAAGCTTTTGGCGCTGATCACAAAATTGGAAAACTGTACCACCTGACGAATTCAGACAACTATGGGAGGGATACAACAAAGAAAAACAGTGCTGTCCTGATGACCATTAAATTAAATTTACTGTGCCAGTGAATTAAAACCGCTGGTCTGGGGTCGACTGTTTTTATGTTTTGGAAGAACTAGGTACTACTGCGTGTCATCATTGGAAAACCATCAAAAACTCGATAAACCATAGAAGTTTTCGTTTAAAAACTGTTTCAGGGAAATTTTCCCAAGTTTTACAACTAGATACCAAAATAGGTCTTTAACATACGAATCCGGCCATACCAAAATCTCCAAATCGGAAAACGGCTTTTTTACTTTGGAGGGCATAAGGTACCTACTGTAAGCTTTACTCTAACCAGGTAACTCCTCCCACCCCAAAATTACGTTGGTCAGTATTATTAATTATTCCATAATAGTTAATTGTCTGAAATTAATATAATATGCTCAAAAATTTTATTTAAGAGCCAACAATTTTTCCGTCTTTTATAACGTATTCTTTCCTTGTGAAGGCACTACATCTAGTACTAGTGGACTTGCATTAGACTATGCGGAATGCATATTATGTTTAAAAATAGTTTAGTAGGTCATCTATCCTCAAAATGAACTCTGAAGTTACATGCCATGGGTAAGTACATGTACTCTTGTCCCATCGTTTATTCTAAGGGCAGTTAGAGATGTTAATTGCAGGATCTGGGGGTTTTGTGGTGGGTACACTTTCATAAGAGCTAAGACTGCCTGAAAAGTGCGATTTTTCTGTGTCTTAATTATGTAATTATTAAAAGAATTGCGGAGACTTGAATTTGTTTTCCAAATAGATTGGTATGAAAAGCATTGGCGTTTGAAGAAACCACGCTTGGCGTGCAACAGAATATTCGTAAAAAATCCGCTAAGAGCGCTCGTAGTAGCCAATCCAAACACCTCGCCTTCCTTGGCGTTCGCGCTGGTTGCATGGTCTGTCGCTTGTGTCTCATAATTCTAGTGAAGCTCTACCTCTGCGATCTTGTTGTTTGTTTGTGTATTATTTAACTCGATTTTTATTTTCATGTTTTCTCCATTAGTTTAGGCGAGTGTTAGTTATGTGCGTCCGGATTATACGCTTCCGATTTCCGAGCGGCCTATGTGAGGTTGGTATATTTCCAATCGTAAACTGTTTAGTTCACTTCTATCGAGCTTGAATGAACGCTTTCTTTGGCTGTCTTCTTTTGTTGCTAGCTATCAAGTGGCGTCAAGTTCTAAACTGGGATTGTGTTTTATTTAAAATCAATATCCCATTATCAGGGTAATCCTTTTCGTCTTGAAGGATTTGTTCATGCTTTTTCGTGAATTAGATTAAAATACTGTGCCTGTTCGTTTCCTTGTTACTCTTCTAATCGCGACTCTCTTGCAGCTACGATAGTATTTATCGGCATTACTTACTTACAAAAAAGTCGTACCTATCTGATTGATAGATGTGAGTGCATTATCTACCACATGGAATTGTACACACAAGGAAACAATGCAAGGAATATTTTTTATTTGTTACATGTAGGTACATGTTACCTAGATTGATTTTACGGATGTTTATGTTAGGGGGAGGGCCCCCTCTGGTGCATGTACCTATCTGCCGTTCTTTTGGGCGAATGAAGCAGAACTTGATGGATGAGGATACATCTTTGTTGTTGTTTTTGGGAAAATGAACGGTTTCAAGTTAAGGCTCCCACTAAAATTCACGAAAAACAATGAATGGTCCGTGGAATGACAAAATAATTGACAATCCCCCTCCGAACATTTTGTAAAAGGATGCAGATTCAATAAATATTCATACTAATTACAAAATTATCACAACCAACCGTGGCATTAAACATCGGTATTTTAATTGTAACGCTAGTTAGACCACCGGTTAATCCCTTGTTACCAACGTTGTAACTATCCAAAATCGAAACAATAAAGATTGTTCATGAAATTGCCCGATTATGACGTCAAATTCTACGTTTTATTATTTTCCTTAGAGAAGACTTGGGAAACCTACATTCAGTTTGTAAGAAAACTCTCCTGTCGTCTCAAACCCTGTCGCTTGTCGAGAGGTAGTCACTTGTGGGTTCAAAACAGGGTCAAGGAGCCACTCGACTCAAAAATGATGAGACCGCCAATATCCATGTTGCTAGGTCCAATTTGATGGGCGCCACTCTGGGGGAATAGTTGTAGGTGGGATGGTGTTACAATTGAAGATTAAGGAAGGGGACCATTTTTCATAAATTCTTGTACAGGAGCAATGAATATTCTCAAGTACAAAAGTTTAACGCTAGTTTGACCACTCCACTTGATCCAGCCAACGTTACCAACGTTTTGACTACATGTCAAAACATCAGAAGGGGTATTATTAAATTGCCGGGTTCGGTCAGGTCCTTCTGTGTGTGTTTCTCATAGGACGGATTTTTATTTTTATACTGTATTTTCCTTAGGAGCGGATATTCTACTTGTTTGTAAGGGTTAGGCCCGTCACATCAATCACTTATGAATTTATGGGGTAGTGATTTTGAAAGAGAGCTTTCCCTTAATTGTGACTCTTCCTCGACCCTCTCTTGCTTTGTTCCTTGGCATACTAGCTCGGGAAAGGCCGGGTTTTGGCAGGGTTTGACCCAAAAATTAGCACAATTTCCTGTATAATTAAGTAGGTAGGTATGCAGGTCAAGTTTCACCGATGGTTTCATTTTGGAAATACCACATATAAATATGGAGTCGCACATATACGCATACAGATATGTATGCTGTCTAGACGATATCTGACCTTGGCTACAAGTATCCATCTTAGCTGATTGGCTACTAGTGTTCATTGGTATCTGACATCGGCTACAATTCCATACCTATTACGACCAAACGTTTGCAGTGGAAAGGGAAAGTATGATTTCAAAGATCAGCAATAGCGCAAACAAGAGTTGAAATTTCTCTTTGGATAATTCCGCTGTTGTTATGGATTAATTTTATTCCAAATGTTGGCAATTCAATATTTATGCAGTGGCTTTTTACCAAAAATGTGTTCTCTATAATGAAATTCATAAATAAATTTAAAAAATCACTAACACTCCTAGGACTTTTTATTCCAACTCTGATCAGGAAGTTACTAAGTTCGATCACTAACATTTCCACCAGTACACAACACCATTCGTTGCAAGGTGGCTTTTCACTACCTTTTGACTGACTGTAATGTCGACCACAGCATTCTTTTTTTTTTAGTCAATTATCCGTTAAAGTGAATTTTTGACATAGATGCCTGGCTAATCAGGGCTCTACTACCCCATTGTACAGTGCAGTCCTTATAATCAGGGAGTACCCGTATAGGACCCTTATAGTGTTGGATTACAAAAAATTCTTGATTTCCTGAGTTTATACAAAAATGCTAGGAAACATTACTAATGGAGGGTATGGGGGGTATGTAAAGAGGGGTGGGGTGGTACAGATCTGTGTATTTTTCCTCATCCCTACAAATTACATCTCTCAAAGAGCTTCCCAAAAGGTATAATACACCTATGTGGGTTCTCACACAGTTGTAAGAGGGCGAAATAGATCTTGAATAGTTGCAGATGACATCTATGTACTTCTCAGCTTCATGCCTCTCACTCTCACTAGAAAGATGAACGTTGTCAGATGATGTAACGCCATTTTTTGGACTCGTTTTGGGGTTAGAAATCCCCCCTCCCCCCACACCGTAACTGTGGGCATTATTATAGCCATTCGGTCCCTTTTGATCCAATATAATTCTGCTGTTCTTTTCCAGCTGTTGTCTCGTCTGTAAAACTATCGGGTACATCCAGCTGTGAGTCAAATGTGCTCGTCATCTCATCCTGGTTACACAATGGACAAATAGAGGTTTGCATTATTCCCAGCCAGTGGAGATGTTTTTGCAGGAAATCGTGGTCAGTCATAACCATCGATGTGCAACTGCTGGATCACGCTCTGGGAGTGGGGAAGACAGTCTGTCTCTCAGAGGCGCTTCCTTCCACTCCTGTGAGGGGTCGCTCTCCGTCTTCACAAAGAGAACCCTATGTGGCTCGCTTCTTGCAGCCTTACTTTGACCTTATTATTGGTGATATTCCCGGCATACAATTGGGATCGTTTCGTTTTCAATCCATATTGTTTGAGTGTTATTGGCTCAATACTTATCAGAAATTCTGTTACGATAACTAACATAATTTAGGTCTTGTGACAGTCACAGTCGCCTGTGAAGTTGATCACTAACCTCTCCTGCTTTGTAAAGTGATATGAGTCTTCATCGAATGAAATGGTCTCAAAGTCTCAATAATGGAATTATAGGGTAATCCAAATAACTCATAGAATAGGAACAGTATTGGTGTCTGTATATTTTTTTCATTTTGAACACTAGATACTGTCAGAATAAAACGGTGCAAAGTCCTTGTCAAATAGGTTTATTATTCTATTGGAAATGTTCATTTATCTTTTCTTTCATGTGCAATGATTAAAATAGCTGTTTTTCATGGTTTCCACAAATTTTGGCCCCCAAAAACACGAAATAGGCTCCTCTTTTTTTTACAAATTATCTTTGATCATTCTCCCTGTCATTTGGCTCTACAGCCCAGAATGGGCCTTGGCCTCCAAACAGTTTTCCTCCAGTGCATTCGTCCTCCACAGCCTCCCTCCAATAATTATGCACTCTCATTGTCCCCAGATCATCCTTCACGTCGTTCAGCCATCTCCTTCTAGGCCTTCCTCTTCTCCAGGTGCCGTCCATCCACTGCTGCAATATTCTTTTAGGCATTCTCTGGACATGACCAATCCAACGTACTCTTCGTGCCTTAACAGATCTTACGATATTTTCCCCTTCAATCAGCCTGTCCAGCTCCTCATTATTCTTCTGAGAATTTTCCGCTCGAAGACACCCAGCGCATTCTCATCTTTGGCTGACAGTGTCCATGCTTCGCAGCCGTAAGTGACTGTTTAGCGTACGAGGGAAAAATAAGTTTGAGTTTGGTCTTTCTGGACAATAACTTGGACCTGAAGAGCTTGATAGCAGCATAGTAGGCTTTCCCCCCTGAAACTATAAGCTTGTGAATTCCGTCAGAAACTTTATTATCTTTATTCAAGAGAGTACCTAGATTCTTAAATTCGTTTACGATTTCATAATTTTTGCCATAGAGGGATATGTCGGCCGCATTGCTATGGTCGTGAGCTGTGATTTTCATATACTTGGTTTTGGAGGAACTAATCTCCAAGTTTCTTTGTCCGTAGTTCTAACTACGCAACATCATCCGCATAACCAAGTTTCTTTGTCCGTAGTTCTAACTACGCAACACCATCCGCATAACCAAGTTTCTTTGTCCGTAGTTCTAACTACTCAACATCATCTGCATAACCAAGTTTCTTTGTCCGTAGTTCTAACTACGCAACATCATCCGCATAACCACAGAATTGGGCGGATTTATAAAATGTAGTGCCATCTGGGTCAACATCATGGATCGCACTGTGCAATGCCAGGTTGAACTCTACAGCCAGTAATCCATCCCCCTGCCTAACTCCGCTTTTCACGCTGAAAGGCTGACTGACTCTGCTGCTGACCAAAACCTTTGCCTGTGTTTCTTTTAGGGCCATACTAACCAGGTCTACGAGCTTGCGGGGAATCCCTAATCTCAATAGAGCGTGAACTAGTTCATTCCGAGAGAGCCGATCGAATCCCTGTACATAGTCAACGAACAACATGTGCAGGTCAACGCCATACTCATAGAATTTCTCAAGGATTTGGCGGACTGTAAATATTTGATCCATGGTACTCCTATTAGGGTGGAAACCTGCTTGGTATTCATCCAATAAGTTTTGAGAATACGCACTGAGTCGCCTACGGGCAATACCAGAGAGCAGCTTGTATGCAACATTCAGCAGAGTAATTCCCCGATAGTTGTTGCAGTCGAGCTTATCACCCCTCTTGAAAATTGGTACTATCAGGCCCGACTTCCACTCCTTTGGCATACGCTCTTCTTTCCAAATCAGGCACATCAGCACATGGAGCTTCCTCTCCAAGACAGGATGTTTCAACAGCTCAGCCGTAATTAAGGGCATTCCTTCCGCCCGGTCGCGTTGGTACCCCAACCGCGAGACTGCGCTGACGATCGAGGTGGCGGGAAGTGTCCAAGCATGATTTTGCACAATTGGTAGGAGCACTGCAATCACACGGATCGTCCTGCCGAATTTCTACAGTTGTAACTGCCTAATTTGTTATCAATTCTATTATCTCATGGATACTATAACACCCGTGATTACTAAAAAAACTCCTCCTCTAGTACGTGAGCTCCTCCTCTCCATGTCCTCTCCCTCTGCAAGTTTTCCGCTGGTCAGGTTAAAATATCAGTGCGGGCCTTCTGTTGTTTTTAGTTTGTTCCTTCATTCCTTTCTTCTCTCACGCGGTTTATTCGTAGTGATTTCCGTCTAGTGTATCAACTGTATGCCTCCATCGCTGAAGAAGTGGATCAGGCGAAACATGGGTAACAAAGGCGACAAAAAGAGGCGCAGAAAGTAAGTTCATACCACAGATATACATCATTAGGTACCTAATTAATCCTTATTGTATTTCCTGTGTAGAGCAACAAATTGAAATACTTATTACAGTAACAGTATGATATCTGTAAAGGTCTCTCAATAACGACACATCCTTGTTTATCCACAAAAAGATTCCATTTTTACAGCCTGGAAAATACCTGTATCGAGTACCTCAGTAAAGAATACGTCGGTATATATGAACCTTCCTTCATTATTATCATCATTATCATCATTCCTTCCTTATTATTATCATTATTATAAAACTGAACGATTCAACTATCACAGGATGTTGGCTTAGTATAAAAATTACCTACCTATCACGTTTCCTCTGGGGCTCAAACTGAATTTTGCGGCCAACAGATTTTGTGTTAGTCTAATGATTGGCCCATAGTTTGGGAGTAAAACTCAGTTACCTTGCAGCCCACGAAAATCTTTAATCTTCGTTGGAAAGTTATTGTCAAATCTGCTGCTCATTCTCCCTCCACAACCTCCTGATTGGCTGAGGGATCTGTGGGTTTATCAATTCAGCATCGAACCATAAATAATAATATAGGTTTTATCCATAGGTTGTTCTGTGAGGTGGAAATTCATAGAGTCAAAGGGCCGTTTTGATTGTGTCAGGCGTACATATTATTTCTCGTCAAGTTAATTTCTGCAAATTTTTGAAGAAAAAGCTTATGTTGCAAAGGCTTCAAAAAAAGTTACCGACATGCATTTCTGCTAACTGTTCATTCCCAGACGTTTCAGAGCATTCTGATTCCAACCGTGGATTTCAACGTTTTATGTATGTAGGTAAACGTATGATGGTAGTAGGTAGGTAGGTATGTAAACAAAGAAATAAAAAAAATCCTAATTAGCCCAAATGTTGTTATTGCGGAGAAAGTAATATAATTATCCAAGTGATGTTTCAACAGTTGACCCATGTGGCCTGGCCACGCTTTATGGCTGGAATTGATCTGAACAAATGTTGGGATAGATTGCAATTACCTACCTATGATGCATATACTGAAATGTTTAATCCATTCTATAATCATTAGTCGGTACGTACCTACATAACGTTATACCTACATTTTGTGTTTACAGGTTCAAAGGCAAGTGACAGGCAGAAAGCTGTGCTACTTTGCAGTTTACACTAAAGAACAACCTAACATTTCATTGTGAAAATAGAACGTGGTGACCAATTCTGGCTAGAGAAGATGGTTCCACAACTTGAAACCTTTGATCACAACACGGGTTACGTGAACTTGTCGAACCGATTCGAAAAGGTTCCTATATCAGGAGACCTTTTCATACCGATGAAGGAACAGGAAGTAGTGTAATTAATTTGAATTGCACCTCTATACATAGTAAAACTTTATTTCTGTACTGGTATGGCAAAACATGATGAGTTAATTTTTCATTATTGAGTTCATATTAGTGAGTTATTCGGTCTGACTAAAGATAATAAGGTAATAAGGTAAGGAAGAAAAATAGCCACCAGCAGTAAGTGCTTAAGCCCCGTTTAAAGTTTTGCCATACCCAATATTACCAAGCCAACATTGAGTTGCCTCGTCGAACTGTTTTTTCATCCCCTATTCAGAAAATGTAGGTTATTTGATGTAATCGATTCGATACGTCTAATAATAAGATTACCTGATTTTTAGCGAAAGAAAGACCATTTGATGGGAGATATCATTGTTTGGACATACCTACAGAAATATTGGCTGCTCATTTATTGTTTCTTTCATGTGCAATAATTGAAATAGCTATTTTTGATGGTTTCTACTAATTTCGGTCTCCAAAAACACGAATTAGGCTCCTGTTAGCATGGAACATGCTTTAGCCTTGGACTAACTAGCCGAAAAATGTCACGCGGAAGTGTCACGAAATTTTAACCTTGAGGGTTGCCTTGTGGGTTCCCTTGAGGGTCCCCTAGCCATGGTATCTCGGCTGGGATTATTTACGCCTACCATCCGTATGATAGACGCACAATCATGCTGGCGAAGACAATAACGTTTATGGAAGGATCCCCGAACGAGAATTAACGTTTATCGATCGATCCATCAACCATTCAGAATTTGAACTATCAAAATTCGAACATTCCGAATTACTGACAGCAACAAACAGAATAAGAAAGCGCGGCTAAAGCATGTTCTATGTTTCTTGAATTTTAGCCGTAGGCTCTAAGCGAAAACCAACCGGGGGTCCAGGGGGCTTGCCCCCTGGCGAGGCGCGCAGTGCCGAGTTTCCTTCCAAATTTGCTTAAGCCAGTGATAAACACATAAACACTTGAAACTCGGCGCTGCGCGCCTCGCCAGGGGGCAAGCCCCCTGGACCCCCGGTTGGTTTTTTTTTTGGCAAATTATCTTTGATCATTGATAATGCCATTTAATTGTCTGATTCACCTGTTGATACTACTTCTATTGTTAATATACAAAGTTATGGTGATGTGAGATAATTTCAGGTTTTTTTTGGTTTTATAAATTAGGAAACCTCAATAAAAACGTAAGAAATAGTGTAAATTACCAACGCGTGGCATATGGTGTCAAATCAGTCAAAATACCAAGCAGATACTCGCTAGATATTACTCGAGTATTTCTAAGTTATTGATATTTCTAATTCATTGCTGCAATCAGTACACAAAATTTACTGATTATGTTGTTTTCTGTTCTCAGTTCATATCCAAACAACACTCGATCCTAAATCTGCCAAACAATGATATCTCTCAGCAAATGGTCTTTCTTTGGCTGACTAAAAATCAGTTAATACTTAGTATTCGAGGCAAATCAAATATTTCGATGTAATACCACATTTTCCTGGTTCTACATTCACTTTTCTGGACCTGCATAACTTCGACACGCTCTTCTGTAAAATCAGCTGTATTTGACGTTTTGCCAGATTAGCACAGATTTATTATGCATTAATATTATAGAAGATCCCTACCTATCCCTACCTGAAATAAGTGTATGAAGGAAAACTTTATTTACATTACATTTACTATTGTGTATTGTTTTGGTCAGGAAGACGATCGAAGTTTACATCATATTATGTTCACCAGCAACTCCAGTCGTATACAGCAACAAGCGAGTTAGAACCCCCGGTTTAAATTAACATGAACCTAGAAGGATTTACGAATACCTACCTAGATTCAGACTACTTTGAGCAGTGTAACTATTCTCGAGCTTTGTAATTTACTTTTCTACAGCATACATTGGTATTACGATTTCATGATGTAAATAAATCATCATGACTACGAGTAGGTACATACGTACCCTTCCTATGAGTACCACCTAATGCAGTGTTACGAATACCTGTGCTGTCTCCTAGTATTTCTATCTTATATCACTGTAAAATCCAACCCACTCAAGGCTACCTGATCTGAACAAATCCTTAATCAAAATCGAGAGCTCTTCAGATCCTGTACCACGCAGATACTACTCGAGAAAAAGTGTCAAGTATGAACTGTGATATATTTATGATCAAGTTCCAAAACGTAGTTCTGTCATTTATATAGGTAATATTTTGTCATTATGTTAGTATTTTGGTTCACACTTTTATCCTATTCTGCATACCTATAGGGGTTACCGTCCGTTTTATCCGTCAAGTCGAATCACTAGTATTCGCTCGTTCTAGTTTATTTGTTTAAATTTCAGTCATTGAATAAAACGTTAAACACTTGAAAAGTTATGTGTTACTAACAATCCTCTTCCTATTGTCGTTGAATTCTAAGTAGATAGTGAAAGGTACATTCAAATTATCATGTTAGATAATTTGTGTTAGAACTGATCCTGTTTTAATGCGATAAATAGAACACTTAAGGGTTAGACAGTGTGTAATCGATCTCGAAGAAGTCATGTTTAATTTTGAGTGAAGTACACGTGTAAATAAAAATGAAATGAAATTTCGCACACTGTTTGAGAGTGCCTAAATTGTTTGTTTCGTGTGGGAAGGTCATTTCTTATGAAATGCGTCTCACATAGGTAGGTACCTACTTTGTGCTCAGTCGATATTCATTGATCACACGTTGATTTACATACCATTAAATGTCCAGTAAAAATGCTCTCAAAATTAAATACTTACCTCACAAAATAACTCGTGGGTCAGAGACTGATGATGCGCCACTTAAGGTAAGTTTTCGAGGCTTTCCTATAATATTATGTAGGGACCTACCCAACCAACAAGTTCGATCAGAATAGTGAAAAAAGAAGAAAATTAAGTAGGTACCTACCCACCTATCCTTCCTCAAATGAATTTAAATAGGTACTTAACTTTTGATCTACCTAGCAGATTATTTTTTCAGATAATTGTTTACCTAACTTCAAACTATCTTCCACTATTTTTTGCTGAATTTAGTCCAATTATTAAACATTTAATTGATATACATACCTTAACTGATAAGGTAGGAAGCTATGAAGAATCTACAACTTTTATGGTTGAGTGTAGCCTTAATTAGGCAATTACGCAATTAGGTACTCAAAATAATTGGGAAAATCCAACCTCAATGTGATGTATTTTTGGCTCCCTTCCCCACTTACTACAAATACTGTAAAGATACCTACGTATTTATTGTCTCAAACCATTGTCGCCCAACCTTGTGAAAACTAGGATGGTAAATGAGTAAAAAAAGAAAGAAAAAAGCTGACTTCCAAGTAGAGAAGAGGTTGCCTTTGATGGGAAAGGTGGGGAGGCTGAGCAACAGCTCAGAACTAATATTCTGAAGGAAAGCTTCCCAGCCCATCATTATAGTGTTGCCAATTCGTTTTGGGAGTGCTGCAACACCACATTCACCCTCTGACCAAGGACGTTGAAAATTACCTCCAGGGACAGAACGCATGGATAGTATAGGGGGGGAGCATCCATGATAAGAGCCAGCAGCTGTCCTTTCACTACCTGCCGCCAGATAGCGGCTAAAGCTTGAGCTTGGGCTTGTTCATTGAATTTCATGATTTACTAGCCTTCCAAAAATCCCCCTACATAAGGCATTTTCATTTAAAAAAATTTGGCCCAATTTAAAATTTTATTTTTGTTCAAATTTGATGAATTTTGGTGATCGGTTGACGTAGGAGTTATTTCCAACTGATACAGTGAATTTACAGTTTTTTCCAAAACTGTAAGTAAATCACAGCCTGAGAAAACTTGAAAATAGTTTTCAGCACAGGGTCTGCAGGCCCTTAAATTCTCTCCAGGGGGGGCTCTGTTGTTTTTCATGGCCTTAATGACTCCTCTCACTTCTTCAATCGTCGTTTACTCTATTAGAAGGTCCGTAGCTGAAGTATTGGGGTCATATGCAGCTCCATTTCATCGCCTGCAAGAACTGTGCTGAAATGATATGCCCACCTTACAAGTGCTTTGGATTCATCCTCAATAAGTGGCCCACGTCGGTCTTTACAAGTCATTAACTTGGGTTGATAGCCTTTTCTCATCATGTTGACCGCATAGTAAAATTTCGTAGGTTCGTTTTGCTCATTCAATGATCCCATATTAACAAACCTGACATTCTCCCAAACTCTCTTTTACGCCAGCAAGTGCGGTTTGCTAGCCTAGGGCTCACCCTGTACCCTTCACATGTTCTCCTAGTCTCTCTCTGAGTCAGTACTCTTTTCTTATGGTTCTTGTCATTCAGTAAGGTCTCACATTCCTCATCGAACCATTCTTCATTTGTGGACTTATTGCTCACCCAGAGATTCTTTTGCCGTGTCAAGTAATGCACTGTTTATAACTGTCCAGAGTTCCTCGGTACTTGTGGCTTTGGCGCTAGCAGCGATCTATGCGCTAATTTTCACCTTTCTGACAGTATAACCGTCAGATAAATTTTCCTTTTTGGAAATTCGAAAGTCTGTGTCGCAGAACCGCTTTAACTAGAAAGTGGTCTGAATCACAGTTTGAGCCCCTACATGCTCTGACGTCAGTGATGCTGGACGCGTTCCTTCTTCCTACTACTGCATGGTCTATCTGATTTACAACCCTGTATCGGGCACTTCCATGTTCCTAGGTGGATCCTCTTTTGGTCTAAACAAGTACTTCTGATAACCAAGTTGTACTTAGCCTGCCAATTGACCCAACCTTTGGCCATAGTCGTTTGACTCGTCATGCAGAGTGAATTTGTCTGCTACAGGTCTCATTGGCTCTTCCCTTCCAATCTTTGCATTGAAATCACCTAGGAGGGCGAGTATATCATTCCTCTGAACTCTCTCGCACAACGCCTCAAGCTGGTCGTAGAAGGCCTCTTTGTCATCATCATGTCATGTCATGTCATCATCATCAGTCAGGGTGTAGACACAAAGCAGGGTTATGTTCCTAAATTTTCCTTTTAATCGGAGCTTACGCTGTCTTGCATTAATGGCTTCAAAGCCTATAATGCTGTTCCTCATTCTTGCACTAACAAAAAACCAGTGCCATACATTCCTGTCCGATCTTCATGCCGCTATAGAAGAATGTGAAGGTTCCTTCATCTATTCCACCCTGGCCATACCACCTGACCTCCTGAACAGCTGCCACGTCCACACCGAACCGCTCTAGCTCGAGAGATATTTCCTTCATTTCGCCTGCCTGCAGCATAGTCTGCACATTCCATGTTGCCAGTATTATATCGCTCTTCCTAATTTTAGTCCCTTTCCTATTTCCTTGTCGTTTACCATTAGATCTGCTCGGCTTTTCTTTTTGTTCGGGTCTCATAACAATATGATTTCTTGCAGGGAGGTGTTGTTAGCCCCCCGCCTAACCCCCAACCTGGAGGACTGGTGGGTTTTTTATAGGGTCCCCTCCCATGGGTGCTTACCTTAACCTGGCTTGAGGAGTGCCACCCGCCCCTCGCAGTGCCAAAGCCGTTTCTGGATTTACCAGGCACCTTAAACTGCTCGGTTATGAGCCCACCATGAACACAGTTTAACGTCATGCAACGGGACGCCTTTGATCATTGGTGCGATTTAATTGTCTTGATTCACCTGTTGATACAACTTCCAGTGTTATTATACAAATTTATATACAAATTGATGGTGATTTCAGACGATTTCCCAGGTTTCTGACTCATTACAAATCAATTTTGGGAGCTGAACCTTTGGAAATAACTCAATTTTCCACTCTTTGGTCAAAATCAACTTCATATTCGGTCTTCTCGTCCCAAAAAACATGTAAAACGATACCTCAAAAGCTCATGTTAGTTACTAAAACACAAAAAAATACCTGTAACCTTTTTCGCTCATAACACCCCTGGCTATATTATCGGGCTGCAAAGTTTCGGGACACAACTAGGGCCCACGTGGAGCCTGCGTGCGAAAGAACGAATTTTTAGACCGAAAATGAAGCCGGTATGCGTGATAGCACAATGTTATATGGCGGACGGTTTTTGGAATCTACGCACCTTGAAACGTAAAAGAAAAAATTTTGAGGGGTTCTTATAAAGTTTTTTCTGAGCGATTACATAGGTGTACTATAAACAGAACAATAAATCAAAATGGGTGTAAAAATAGGGGTTTTCAGGTTTTAGTGCATGAGCTTGTGAGGTATAAATTTCCACGTTTTTTAGGGCTTCAAGTCCGAATATGATTTTGACCAAAGATTGAAGAATTGAGGTTGTGACGAAGGTTCAGCTCCCAAAATGTATTTTTTATGAGTCAAAAACCTGGTAAATTGTCTGGAATCACCATAAATTTGTATAATAATACTAGAAAAAGTGTCAACACGTGAATCAAGACGATTAAATGGCACTACCAACAATCAAATATAATTTTGAAAAAAAGGACCTTACCTAATTCGTGTTTTGGGGGCCAAAATTTGTGCAAACCATCGGAAATAGCTATTTCAATTATTTCAGATGAAAGAAACAATAAATGAACAGCCAACATTTCTGTTGGTATCTCCAATAGAATAATAAACCCATGTGACAAGGACTTCGCAGCGTTTTTCCCCATAACACCTCTTGGTGTGTTCAGATCGGGCTGCAGAGCTTCGGAGTACAACTTGGAGCCAGGTGTGTTCCAAACAGAGATGGGCATATTCATATTCGTAAATATGAATATGAATATATTCGCACGGCGTATTTTCTATGAATACGAATACGAATATATTCGTATTTACACGTGTAAATATGAATATATTCATATTTACACGTGTAAATATGTATATCTCATATTCACAGAAGTTCCATGTGAGTACGAATATGGTAGATATATATGATGGTATTTACCCGAATTTCATGTGAATATAGTAGATGTATGATGGTATTCAGTCGAATTTCAAGTGGATATGATAGGAATATGTTCATATTCACACAAATCTCGTGTAAATATGGTAGATATCTAGTGGTATTCTCTCAAAGTTCATGTGAATATAATAGGAATATGTTCATATTCACACAATTTCGTGGAAATATGGTAGAAATATAATGGTATTCCCTCGAATTTCATGTAAATATTGTAGGAATATGTTCATATTCACACGAGTTTCGTGTAATATGGTAGAAATGTAATCGCGTTCCCTCGAATTTCATGTAAATGTGGTAATAACATGTTCATATTCACACGAATTTCGTTTAAATATGGAAGAAATATAATGGTATTCCTTCGAATTTCATGTAAATATTGTAGGAATATGTTCATATTCACAGGAATTTTGTGTAAATATGGTGGAAATATAAATGGTATTTACTCAAATTTCATGTGAATTTGATAGAAATATGGAAGTGATATAATCGTATTCCCTCGAATTTCATGTGAATATGGTAGAAACATGTTCATGTTCACGCAAATTTCGAGTAAATACAATACAATAAATTTAGTAGAAATAGTGTGTTCATGTTTTGGAGGAAAACACAAAAATTTGATCACAAAGCTTCCGCTGCTTTACTAGACTCAAGAAAAATGAATAGGTAGTAGCTACGGTTTTCAGTCCAAATACCCCTTTCAACCCTGGTGGGACGTGTATGTCCCATCATGCTTTTGCACTCATAACCCTGCTAGGACATAATATATGACCCAGGAACTACTGCTTCAATTTTCCAATCGTTTTAGGGCCTGTTGAACACTACAATCCTTATTAAGGAACACTACAATGATTAGTTATGAATTCATCATGCTTCTTCCAACAAGGTAGGTAGGAAATGACTGTGGAACAGTTGAGTCCCACCTCAAACGCGCTGAAAATCGGGGGGGACTTGTGCTGACGAAAATAATTATTCCCGGTTGGGCAGTGCAGTGAAGCTTGATTCTCAGCCGGGTTGAAAGGGAGATATTTCTACCATATTTACACGAGATTTGTATGAATATGAACATATTTATTCCTATCAAATTCACATGAAATTTGAGTGAATACCACTAGATATCTACCATATTTACACGAAATTCGTGTGAATATGAACATATTCCTATCATATCCACTTGACATTCGACTGAATACCATCATACATCTACTATATTCACATGAAATTCGGGCAAATACAATCATATATATCTACCATATTCACACGAAATTCGTGTGAATATGAATATATTCGTATTCACATGGAACTTGTGTGAATATGAGATATTCATATTTACACGTGTAAATATGAATATATTCATATTTACACGTGTAAATACGAATATATTCGTATTCGTATTCATAGAAAATACGCCGTGCGAATATATTCATATTCGTATTTACGAATATGAATATGCCCATCTCTGGTTCCAAAGTGGGGGCCCAAACTGTGTGCGGAACGGTGACTATTTTACAAAAAAGTTTATAGTAAAGTTAAGGCTGAAACTTCGTTACAACCTCAATTTTCCACTCTTTGGTCAACATCGACTTCATATTCGGTCTCCTCTTCCTAAAAAACATGGAAAACGATACCACACAAGCTCATGTTACAAAAACACCAAAAAACCCCATTCTTCACCCATAACACCCTTGGGTACGTTCTGATCGGGCTGCAAAGTTTTGGGACACAACTATGGCCCAAATGGAGCTAGTGTGCGAAAAAACAAATTTTTTATACCGAAAATGAAGTAGATATGGATGGTACTGCGGACGGACACTGAATTTTGGTTTATTATTCTGGGAATAATACACCTATGTATTCGTTCAGCAGAACTTTTTTATAGCACCCCCTCAAAATTTTTTCTTTTACGTTTCGAGGTGCATAGATTCCAAAACGCTGCAAAGTCCTTGTCACATGGATTTAGTATTCTGTTGGACTTACCTACAGTAATGTTGTTGGCTGTTCATGTATCAGAAACACGAATTAGGCGTCAATTTCTTCTTTTTTTTAATTTTACTAATTAACTTTGATCATTGATAGTGCCATTCAATTGTCTAGATTCACCGGTTGATACTACTTCTATTTTTATACAAATTCATGGTGATTTCAGACAATTACCCAGGTTTTGAACCTGAAAACCCCTATTTTTACACCCATTTTGGTTTATTATTCTGTGAATAATACACCTATGTAATCGCTCCGAAAATTTTTTTTTATAAGAACCCCTCAAAATTTTTTCTTTTACGTTTCAAGGTGCGCAGATTCCAAAAATCCGCCCGCCGGATAACACTATCACGCATAACTACTTCATTTTTTCGGTCTGAAAATTCGTTTATTTTCACACAGGCTGCATTTGGGCCCTAGTTGTGCTCCGAAACTTTGCAGCCCAATAGGAATATGCCCAGGGGTGTTATGAGTTAAAATGGGTATACAAATCAGTATTTTTTGTGTTTTAGTAACATGAGCTTTTGGGGTATCGGTTTCCATGTTTTTTTGGGACGAGAAGACCGAATATGAAGTCGATTTTGAACAACGAATGGAAAATTGAGGTTCTAACAAAGGTTATGCTCCCAAAATTGATTTTTTATGAGTCAGAAACCTGGGAAATCGTCTGAAATCACCATCAATTTGTATAATAACACTAGAAAAAGTGTCAACACGCGGATCAAGACGATTAAATGGCACTACCAATGATCAAAGATAATTTGGAAAAAAAGGAGCGTACCTAATTCGGTGCCAAAATTGGTGGAAACCATCAGAAATAGCTGTCATTTCAATTTCACATGAAAGAAACAATAAATGAACAGCCAACATTTCTGTTGGTATGTCCAATAGAATAATAAACCCATGTGACAAGGACTTTACAGCGTTTTTCGTTTATTATTTCGTGAATAATACGCCTATGTATTCGCTCAGCAAAAAAATTTTATGACAACACCCCCCTCAAAATTTTCTTCTTTTACGTTTCAAGGTGCGTATATTCCAAAAACGCAATGTCTGTCGGCCTTATCACGCATAACTGGTTCATTTTCGGTCTAAAAAATTCTTTCTTCCATTTGGGCCCTAGTTGTGTCCCAAAACTTTGCAGCCCGATCGGAATGTACCCAGGTGTTTTATGTGTGAAAATTTGGTGTAAAAATAGTGTTTTTTGGTGGTTTAGTAAAATGATATTTTGAGGTATCTTTTTCCATATATTTTAGGTTGAGAAGACCGAATATGAAGTCGATTTTGACCAAAGAGTGAGGAATTGAGGTTGTAAGGATGGTTCAGCCCCAAAATTCATTTTTTATGTATCAAAAACTTGGGAAATTGTCTGAAATCACCATTAATTTGTATAATAACACTAGGAAAAGTGTAAACAGGTGAATCAAGACAGTTGAATGGATGACAGTATCAATAATCAAAGGTAATTTGGAAAAAAAAGGAGCGTAACTCGTGTTTTTGGAGGCCAAAGTTGGTGGAAATCATCAGAAATAGTAAAATGAACTAAACAACCAACAACAACATTTCTGTAGGTATGTCCAATAGAATAATGAATTCATATGACAAGGACTTCGCAGCGTTTTGGGATCTACTTACCTTGAAACGTAAAAGAAAATTTTTTAGGGGGTAGCAATAAAAATTTATTGCTGAGTGAATACACAGAAACACAAAAAAAAAATTTTTTCACCCATAACACCCTTGGAATATTCCGATCGGGCTGAAAAGTTCCGGGACACAACTAGGGCCCAAATGCAGCCTCTCTGCGAAAAAACGAATTTTTTAGACCGAAATTGATGGAGATACGCATGATACGGCCGATTGACATTGCATTTTTGGTATCTACACACCTTGAAACGTAATAGAAAAAATTTTGAGGGGGTGTTATACAAATGTTTTGCTAAGCGAATACATCGGTGTATTATTCACAGAATAATAAACCAAAACGCTGCAAAGTCCTTGTCACATGAGTTTATTAGTCTGTTGGACATACCTACAGAAATGCTAGAAATATATTTATTGTTTTTTCATGCGCAGTTATTGAAATAGGTATTGTTGATGGTTTCCACCAATTTTGGCCCCCTAACACACGAATTGAGTTGCTTTTTTTCATATTTCTTCGATCACTGAAAGTGCCATTTAATTGTCTTGATTCACCCTGTTGATACTACTTCTAGTGTTAGTATACGTATTTATGGTGATTTCAGACAGTTTCCCAAGTTTTTACTCTTCAGGTTTTCCCATTATTCACAGAATAATAAACCAAAACGCTGCAGAATCCTTGTCACATGGGTTTATTATTCCATTGGACATACCTACAGAAATATTGGCTGTTCATTTATTGTTTCTTTCATAAGGGGTGTGGCGGTATGATTTGACGAATTCTGTTCTACACCAAAATGTGAGGAGTGGTCAGAAGAGGGTAGGGATGGTCCCATTTGAAAGGCTCGATCTTTATTTCCCCCTGGATCAGTTACCATCATGGACTGGACCAGAGGGGAACGAGCGTTTGACGTACATTTCCAAGTGCCGCTTCATCCATCTCTCGCACTCGCTTCCACATTGCTGCCGTAGCTCCTGTTCCTTGCTGGAAATCGATAATTTTGCAGATGAACTAATTCAGGGGATGTGGAAATATAGTTTCACGACGCATGTGGATTCAGCTGCTCACTAAATCACTGGAAACATTAAAGAGGTTAGCTTGCAGCTGCCCTGGTGAGTTCCAACCACTGTGAGGCGAATTCTTCACAGTGATCTTAACTTTCATCCCTGCAAGTTGGTTGTAGTGTACAAGCTTTCTCTGCATGATTTCACCAACAGGCAAAGTGTATTTTTAGCCCTCCAACCTCAGCCTCACAACGCATTTGTGTTCTATACATGATGCGTGAACAAGCTAAGTATGTGCTAATGGAATGATCATAATCCCTGGGAACTTCATGAAAGATCCCTGCATTGTGAACTTGTAACTACTTACCGTATCAAGAGTTGGGATTATTGGTCCATAATTTTTCAAGGAGAACGAGTGTACTGTTAAAATGAGTTCTGTTCGGTACTTGGCGAATGTGGTGGTTTGAGGTTTGAGGTGAGGCTTCAATAGGTGAGTGTGCCAGATGGAATAGAAGGTGATGTTTAAAAGGTTACACCTATGGCAAAGTCAGGAAGATTACCACCACTAAAAACGCTAGAGGAAATGCCCAGAAGGTTGCACCTGGTCGGTTATCCCTGGACCCGTTCCACCACTCTGAGTTCTTTTTGGTAGAAAAGGTAAGGAGGCGTGAGGAGAGAGAGAGGTCATCAACGAGGTTTGAGCGTAGAATGAAGAAACATGTGAAAACGGTGGGTTTTATAAGACCCTTTCCACCCTCCCCCAGTCCCTTGACGTTCGTTACAGACGGTTGGGGGACTGTAGAAAGAAGAAAGGTCTGCCCTGCGTTTGGTCACGTACGCCTCTTCATTCGTTTAGTTTATTTGTACAATCTAAAACAATTGAAGAGAGTGGTACTTCTGGGAGGATATCACGACAAGGAAGAGTAGTTTTTCTTCCAAACCTTGAAGAAATGGATCTTGGGGATGTGTGGTTCCAGAGGATTCCGCCTTGTCACATGTGATGACGCTATTATGACAGTTTTGTGAGAATGCTTTGGTGGGCGCCTCATCTCCTTGAGAGGCGATCTTCAGTGGCCAATGAGCCACGGGCTCAGCCACCGGGCTCGGGCTTAGCAATGGCAGTAATGAGTTTTTGATGGTTCGCTCCCGATTTAGCCCTGTGTGTGTTTCTCTTATGAGGCTGTCTTACATCCACTGTTCACACATATCGTTCAAGGACCTTGGAACAACCTAAGGCTAACCTGTACGCCACGCAATCACTGTTATTCTGATCGCTACACCAGAGAGTGGACAGGGATTTTAGAAATCGAGTGTTTGAGTGTGTGACCATAGGAGGGAGTGTGAGTTATAGGACCACATGAAAAAAAAAAAAAAAATACAAAATTTGCTACACAGAAATACATTTAATGTATTTCTGTGTAGCAAAATCTGAATTATATTGACATGTGCAGTACTTTGTTTTATTGACCCGTAACTAATGGTAACCTCGGGCTTAGCAATGGCAGTAAGGAGTTTTTGATGGTTCGCTTGCGAGTTCAGAGTTATGAACATGATGTTCTAAGTCAAGTAGTTCTTGAATGGTTTCATTCAGGTATGAAATTGCTATGCTTGGTAGAATGTATCAGGTGATTTCATGGCAACCTTAGTGACAGATAAAGACTGTGCTGTCTGGGATTTCAAAATGACATCACAGTTTTAGGTCTACATTTTAAAATTTCATTCCTATTACTGTTGTGATTATGGTTCTTCTTTGGACTATTCTAATGTGATGTTCTCTGTTTTTGTTGCAGGTTCATTCGTTGCTTTGTGCTGATGGTCTTCGTAGAGGTTTCTAAATCACAACTTAATGAGTTTTTTGGTGATGGAATGCTATGAGGATATGTTTAAGGAAATCACTAGGAAGTTATATGGAGATGATGAAATTGACTCCATGACGACAGATTATGACAATCTTACCGCAATCGCTCCTATGGAATCGCTTAGTGAGCAGGAAAGTGATAATGATGTCTGGATTTCGAGTGAAGAAACGATTCCTTGGACTGATTCGAAAATAGCTAGTTACAATGCGTCACAAAAAATGTTCAGATGCAATGAATGTGAATGTCTAGGGTTCTTATCACGAATTGCTGAACACTGGCTTGGCACTCATGCAAACCTCAGAGTTTTCCAGTGTCCCCAATGCCCATACGCTAGTGCATGGGCTCGTTGTGTTCGTATGCACTTGGCCCGCCAACATAATGTTACACCAGAATCCATTGATCCAACTGCTTGTTGGAAAGAGAATCCTGTTCTGGAGGAGGTAACTACATTCTTGCAGAGACTTAAATCCAAAGTTGAAGGTGATACACCAATAAAAGAAGAAGTTGACGAAACTGCTGAAATGCCAGAAATCGCAGAAATTTCAGAAATATCTCAACAAGAAGACATGGATACTCTCACACTCAATTCACCTGAAAGTGAACCTTCCGAAGAAACAAATGACGCTAACTCAACCAAACGTTACAATTGCAATTTCTGCCCGTATGCTACTGACAGAAGAGATTTGTATACTCGCCATGAGAATATTCATAGAGAAGAAAAACCATTTCATTGCTATATTTGCATGAAGCAATTTACTAGAGCAGATCACGTTAAAAAACATTTTGTGAGAATGCATCGCAATGTACCTTATGACATAAATAAAATAAAACAAGAGAAAGCCAAAGATTCTATTCAAACATTTTTTGAAGCCCAACCAAAGGCTGTTGAACCACCTATTAAAACTGAAATTACCATTCCTGATTTTCGACAGACATCTACTCCTAAGCAAGAGAAACTTCCGAAAAAGAAACCTGGAGAAAAGCGGTACACATGCTGTTACTGTTCTTGGTCTGGAGTTGATAATTGGTGTCTGAAGAGGCACTTAAATACTCACTTGAAACCATATATATGCAGTTTATGCGAATACAAAGCTGCTCGAACTGAACGTCTTGCCACCCATGTCTATAAAGTACATAATAAACGTTTCTGCACAAAATGTTCTTTTATGGCTGATGATCAGTCTCAACTCAACAGTCATCAGCAGCAGCAACATCAGTGAGTAGAGATATTTTAAGAAGGTATAGTTTTTGAAGTTAGTTGCCAATGAAACTTTCTAGATAACATATGATCAATTGTGTTGATAATGCTCATTTGAGTAGGTCATTGAAACTCATTGCAGTGTGGCACTGTTATGAACGAAGTTGAAAACAATGAACGGAATTGAGAATTGTGGAGGCCATCAAACTGTTGATTTTTTTTACTTTTTGGGCTATTGATGGCTTAATTTATTTGTGGAGTTAGTAATTGCTCAGGTTGTTCAACGTTGCAGCAGTTGGTTTATTAGGTTCATTACTGCAGGGCTCAGCCGAGTCCTTGAAACGTTCTACTTGCTTGCTCCACTTATTGGTAGCAAGAGAATTCCCATTAGCCTACCAGGAGCCAGTGGAGTAACCAAGGCATCTGATATTCGAGCTGGCTCTATGACTGCTGATAACCTGCCATCTTAGTAGCTTTAACAGTCATCGAAATAGTTTTCGTAATTTAAATAATATCTGGGTTCATTGCACTATGTCATTTGCTGCAGTACAAAGATTATAAGATGAAAGAGAGGATCACGTTCTGTTCAGATGAGTGAGCGTGAGGTAGGTTGATTTTGCTCCTTGTGATGGTAAATGAGAATCCCATCCATAATGGAGCCCTGGTCTTCTCGAGTTCTTGTGCATGCAGCTGTAGGGCAACACCGTCAACTCACTTTCACTCCTCACATATCATGAGATGTGGGAAGGAGTGTAACTAGCCAGGAGCTTCTCGCAACAGCCCGGTGTTAAGGTGTTGCATGAAGAATCTGCTAGTAGCATAGACGTATCTGTTCAGTGCTGTGGAACAACGTGAGAGTTTTTCGTTGCTGTTTATCCAGTGATCAAGAGGAACTGCTTTTTCAGTTCCCTATGCAGAGTGCCTTGCTTTGCAGTTTCGCATTCTATCTGCTACGGTTACCTCCTACCTTATGTGTTCTTTATCTAGTACCTCTTGAAGAGTTCTTCATCAGTTATACACGTTTGATTTTATTAAAGTCACGTTTAAGTATTAATTTTAGCGAATTTTCAAAGAAAATGAAACTATTGCAATGGCTCCAAAATTTTCAGAACATGCATTTTTGACATTTGTTTATAGGCAAATCCGTTTCAGAGCATCCTGAATTCATCCCTAGATTTTAACGAAAATGTATATGTGTTCATAGATATCACCAAGAGTGTTTTCAAGTTTGCATATAAAAATTCCTAATTTCGCCAGTTTCCAAACAAAAGGGCGAGCAATTCAAATATGAGCAATTTTCAAAAATTCTAAGGGGGGTCAAATTTGAGTTTTTAGGGGTAAAAAATGGCTAAAATCGCGAACAGTTTATATAAACTCATTGAAAGTAGTATGGAAGGGTGAGTGAAGACAGAAAAGTACCATTTCAGTTTTTTCGTGCAGAATAGAGGCCAAATTTGGATTTTTCTGGGGTCAAAAATTGGTGTTAAGGGCTAAATTCAATATTAGTTCACCTGACGTTGTGTGGGACGGTGATTCACCACGGAGGGACTATTGCGATGATAAAAATATTTTTCTAAAAAAAGAGTGGGTCAAATTAGACTTTATAGGGATCAAAAATGGGTAAAAACGGCTAAAATCACGAAAAAATTGAATAATTTTGCGAAGTGGTATGGTTTTTCGCTATATCACATTTTTATACAATAGCACGAATATTTCTTTGAGAATTCGGTCTTATAGCCGTGCTGCGTGACTGAAACTTTTTCTTTCCATTACTTTTGAGGACAAAAAAAATGTCCAGATTTATTTTGGAAAAAGGAGATGCCCGGGATGTGAGAAAGTGAATTTGACCCTTGTCCTATACAGTCGCAACTCGATAAGTTGACAGCTCGGGTCCAGGAAAAACTGTTGTAGTTATCGTTAATTTGAGGTATCGGTAGTTCAAGTTATCAAACTGGGAGTTCGAGATATGGGTTGTACTAGAAACCGGAAAATATGGGAGGTGTATGTAAATCAAATACAAACCCTGGAACCAACATAGACAAGTTTTTTTTCCAAATCATCACACGTGTCTTATTACCACTCTCTCCGCTGTTTAAATTTCGACAACCAATCTCCACTTGCACGAAAATCATCTTGCTTTAGAACCGTAGCAAAAGCCATGGATTTTTCTTGCAAAAACTTATTGGCACATTTTTATCTTACATTTCTTGAACCATTTAACGAGGCATTTTTCAATTTGTGGCTATTCTGCGGTTTTGGTAGCCATTTCACAGTTGGGAGTATGATGACAAACCAAACAAAAACCCTGTTCAAGCAATTGTGTCCTTCAGTCGACAAAGTCCACAAAGACATTGAAGAGACTCCCCTTCTGAGAATTTTAACGTAAACATCAGGTTTTGAGAAATGGGGGCATTTGTTCTAAATATAGCGTGTCTTCACCCCCTCACCACCTACTGCTCGTGGGCCTCTCATTAGTTCGACATATAGTTAGTTTGTTCGGAGGCATTGGGTGGGACTCGGGACCTGAAAAACAGTTCAGGATATCGACAAACTCGAGTATAGGTGTTCTGCTTATCGAGTTGCGACTGTATTGTCAAAAAATTAGGTTCGTATGATGAGATCAATATTGAAGACAAGCACCGCAAGCGGGCACTTCGCTCCAGTGCCCGCCTTTTTGCATAAAAACCGAATGTCCCCTGGAGCCGAAGCCCTCCTTTTTGTGTGCAGTCGCAACTCGATAAGTCGAACACCTCAGGACCAGGCAAAACTGTTAGAGGTATCCGTAGTTCAAGTTATCAAACTGGAAGTCGAGATATCGGCTGTGCTAGAAACAGGAAAATATGGGAGATCTATGGAAATCAAATACAAATCAAAATAAGGTATACATGTATTTGTTAAGACACATGGAGCTATTGCATGGTTGGGAGTTCAATGGCAATCAGAAAACTCTATTCACATTCAGCCATCTATGTCCTTCAGTCAACAGAGTCCACAAAAGCATTGAAGTAACTCCCCTTCTGAGAAAGTTAATGTAAACATCAGGCCAGTCATCGACATATCGAGTTGAGTTGTTGAGAAACGGGGGCATTTATTCGAAATGTAGTCTCCATCCCCTCCACTCACCACCTACCACTTGTGGGCCTTTCATTAGTTCGACATATATAGTGAGTTTGTTCGAGTTATAGAGGCCTTGAGCTTATGGGCTGGATGGGCTGGACTCGGGACCTGAAAACCAGTTTGGTATATCGACAAACTTGTGATATCGGTGTTCATGTTGCGACTGTATACAGAAGTGGGGCCTTTTAGCATATTCCACTCCTGATTTCGTACCCCATCCGTCTTGAAGCAGCTTTTCTTGTCATACGGGTTTACCATGGATTTATTCCTCTTTATAGTAATCCATATTATCATTATTGATTTCACAGGTCCGAGTTTGAATCGCTAGAAATTCTGATATGGCGTGGATTGGATATTTTATATGTACCTGTTTTGTACATTTCAAAGGAAATGCTCACATTTCAGTTATTCTTCGGCTGGACTGTCTGTTTTTTAACAGTATGAGTCACAGACAAGTAATTATATTGAATTACCAAGGAAGATACCATAGCAAGTATTTGTTTTGTTTAAACCTAGAAATCTTTTGTCTCTTATCTTTCCCTCTGGTTACGAAAACTCATGATGGCAATGGTATGTCACTGAACTGTAAATAGCTAAGTTTCTTAACTGCAAGTAACTTTTATTCTCTTTGTTGGCCGAAATTTAGCATACCTAGTACTCATTTCCTGTTTTTCTAGTTGTTCTTTCCATTTCATGAACTCCATGAGGGGGCTTTCAATTCAGTTCAAGGGTTTTATTTTCAAGTCGAGCTGTGTGAATGCTTGAGACAAACCAAGCTCAACGCGAAATGAAAATCATAACAAACCATGGCTCGACCAGTTAACCTAACATGACGTCATAGTCGAACAAAGAACGATAAGCTGACATAGTGGTTCTTGTATCGGTTACAGCTGGAACAGGGGAAGTAACAACTAGGTTAACCAGGAACGAAAACAGTGGGAAATAAGGTTGGTAGCTATGCTTAACGTCGGGCTGTCGTGAGACGTGCCTGAAACTAGCTGCCCATGCAGCATAGTTTCCCCTTCCCCCTGAGCTCAAGAAAGGGAGCGTGAGGAGTGTGACGTCCCTAGGGGACCATGTGTTCATGGTTAGCATAATAACGCAATGCTTCCAGGAGTTGAAGGTATCGTTTTCACGAACCTCCTGCCCTTTAGCCATATGCACAAAAACTCGAGACGAGCCCTGCCGTTATGGACGGAATTTTCATATACCGTCACATTCTTCATTGAAATCCTTTATGATGATTTTTGACAATGGAAGATTATTGTCATGGTGTAGCATTGTTTCCCCCAAAAATATTCCGAAATATTGTACTATTATAGGTGAGAATAAGTTCTATAGAATCAGCAAAAATGGAAGGTTTCAAACTCATATGTACAATAAACAATACAGATGACAAAAAAACGTGTTAATCAGCTAAAAGTAAACATACTTATTAAAATAGCTACACTAAACAACATTGTCCGCTTTGTTAAGAAGTTCCTACCTAATAAATACTATTGTATTCAAGTAATAAATAGGTATTCGTTCAAGTATTTCCTCACAATTTAGCATACCCAAGGTAACTACTTTCCATTTTTCATCTCTTTTTTTGGTTTACTATTTTCAATAATGAACCTTTGGAATCGAGCATGAAAAAAAAATTACCCCCCCCCCCCCCCCACCCTCCCTCAAAATTTTATGGTTTCCGTTTCAAGGTACGTAGAATCCGAAAATGCGATAAAAAAAATTTCTGTCTGTACGCCGTACTTCGCACTTTTCTTAGTTACCATGAACCAAAATTAATGAAATTTGTTGTAGGTCCCGCTTGGGGTCTAGTTGGTCAGCGAGCTCGGCGTTACTGTCAGTCATCTGTAAGGAATGAAAAATAGGGGTTGAAATCTCCAGGACGCTGTTACCTCGAATTTTTTCAAGTTTTTAAATAGTTCTCGAACTTGGGAGTTTTTTGAGACCACTCGGAGCATTGTACGTCCAGCCGTTCGTTCACAATAACGCCCAAGTTTGCACCGATAGGCTTCGTCAACAGGAGGGTGAATGAAATTGTATACATTCAGCCCAGATATCATTGCTAGGGACGCCGGGAATTGGCCCGAGATAATCATTGCTAGGGAGCACCTGATTATATTTACGGAGTATGAAGTCGAGTTGGTTGTTCTGTGATATTATTTAATTTGAAAAATGATGGCTCTTTTCGATTTTGTTTATAGGTACTTTTGTAACTTGAATAAGCGTTATGTTCCATGAATAACAACAATTATGAACATAGCAATACCATAATAATTCATAATAAGTCAGTGAACATAATAATTGACTGTTTATATGTTCATAACAACAATTATGAAATGTAATTCCTGGGCTTGCTCAATACTCGATTTAGGGCATCTATTAAATTAAATCATAATAATCTAATAAATTATGATCTATTAAATTGTTACAAAACGGTTATTAATTGTAAGTTATTACACAACGGTTTATTATTGTGTAAATTACTACACAGTGGTAAATTATTACGCAATGGTTGTACTATGTACGCAGAAGGGGCATCTATACAGGTAAATTATTACATAACGGTTTATTATTTACCTTATGCTTCATGAATAACTACAAAAAATGATGAATGATGAATGATTGAATTATTGAATCCCGCGCATTTGTATGAAACTTTAATTCCTGGGCCGGCTCCAGTACTCGATTTAGGGCATTGCTGGGGGAGCTCGAGGGTACGGACCACAGAAAACAGTAATCTACGCAGAAGAAGCATCTATACAGGTAAAAATAAACCGTTTTGTAATAATTTGCAGCGCTTTTTGTTACATTTTCTATAGACCTCAAACTTGTGTATTTTTTTGAGACTACCCGGAGCATTGTACGCCCAGCCGTTGGTTCACAGTAAGGCCCAAAAGTTTGCGCCGAAAAGCTTCGTCAACATGACGGAATGAAACGGTATACATCCAGCCCGGAAATCATTGCTGGGGAACAACTATTATAATAATCACGCGTTGGTTATTCCGTGATATTATTATTTCATCTGAAGTAGAATGATTTTATTTTGGATTTCATTGATAGGTACTTTCATAACTTGAACAAACCTTACCTGTGCTTCATGAATAAAACAAATAATAATAATTAGTTATAGAATTATTGAATCCACCGCATATTTTATGAAACTGTAATTGCCTAGCTGGCTCCAGTACTCGGTTAATGTTTTCCAGGTGGGGGGGGGGGGGGGCGCAAGGGTAGGTAATGACCAGGTATGGACCACAGAAAACTGATCCACGCAGAAGGGGCATTTATACACAGTTTCCGACACCTCACATACCTACATAAAAAAATATGCAATTTTTTGGGTTTCGGATTACAATTTTGTAAATTTGGTACGCCTAATCGGACTGGGACTAGGGTAAAAACCCCGGTGTTCGGCACCCCTAAGGAAGTTTTTGGCGGTTTTTATCATACCTCAAACTGAATTTGAGCTGTTGGGAAACAACTCCGCTGCTTTCATATTTGTTAGTGTCTCTGCTTCCGTAATATATAAGCTTATACTGGCAATTTCAGTTATTTATTTTTAAATAAAAGAAAATATATGGAAAAGCTGTAAGCTCCAGTATTGGCATGACTTTCCTAGGCTTCAGCACTCCTAAATGCTTTTGGGCAACGTATGTCCTGTTTTCGGCACCCGAAGTATCTGTAATTGGAACGAAGTGATTCAAACATTATTTAATAGGTCTTTATGTATTTATCACGAAATTGTAATACAATTTTGACAGGTGCAATAATTTTAAAATCATAAGGCACACGGTACGTATTACGACAGTCCTTAGATTTTCATTGATGTAGTTATGAACTTTGAAAGATCAGATCTTTCTTTTTCACTAAACTCAAGCAACAAAATAAGACTGATGACTAGATGGTGTTCTAGCGGTAACCATTTTTTCTAAAATTGGCAATAAACACTCCGTATTCTAAAAGTAAACACAAGGTATGAAAAAATGAACAGAGAGGAACCAGAAACATGAACATTAAAAGGAACTTATTTTACACTTGGAATACTCTACTAAGAATACATTGTTGACTTGAAAGTTAAAAAAAGGGGGGTAGGATACGGTGTAGTTTGTAAGTCATGGGGAACATACAAAAAACGTCAAGTTCTTCAGATGGGTGACAACATCTGTTGTGATGAACCTTGAAGCATGTTTTGTATCGATTAATGCCATTATTCTTCTTAGCATTACCTCCGCATTTAAGCAAAGAAAAAGGCTCCCTCTGGAAGGCTTCTCACCGTGGGAAGTTTCTGGTGTTGGATCACTGGACGTTTTTAGCACATTTTTCTTTTCCCCTTTCAGGGAATTATTTTTTTATCGAATTTTTGTCCGTTCTTCTTTCCCTGCCTTTCTATTTTCTTCTTTTCATGTTTTTCTACATACATCTCAACAGCCTGCTTGTAATAACGTATGGCATTCTCTCAGTCGAACCGGTTCCTTTTCTTCTCGGTGTGGAAGGCCAGTGCAATACCTCCGTTAATGTTTGAGGATTTGAAAGGTTAATATCATCTTGAGGAGGGGAGTCTGTTGGGGCGAAGGACGTTTGGACGCACCTTGCGTCCAAACAGCCCTACAGGGGTAACCCGTGTGGCCGCACTTGACTCTTTCAGCGAACAGACACTTTGGACGCACCTGAGTAAACACCGGTACACATCGTATCACGAACGGTATTGGCCCTATCATTAGTTAGTTTCTTGTGCAATATCGACCCGTCTAGTCAGCGTTCCTGTGATAATTAAAGTGAATTTGTCAGTTTCGGTATAAAAAAATCTTTCTTTCACACACAGGCTCCATTTGGGCCCTAGTTATGTCCCGAAACTTTGCAGCCCGATCGGAATATACCCAGGGGTTTTATGAGTGAAAATGGGTATAAAAATAGGTATTTTTTGTGTTTTAGTAACATGAGCTTTTGAGGTATCGTTTTCCTTTTTTTTTTTTTTTTTTTCTTTTTTTTTGGACGAGAAGACCAAATATGAAGTCGATTTTAACCAAAGAGTGGAAAATTGAGGTTCTACCAAGGGTTCAGCTTCCAAAATTGATTTTTTATGAGTCAGAAACCTGGGAAATCGTCTGAAATCACCATAAATTTGTATAATAACACTAGAAAAAGTGTCAGCAACAGGCGTTCTCCCAAGTGACTCCACAGCAGTTAACAACGATGCAATAATTCTGCAGATAAAGGTGAGAAAATTTTTCATTCAATTGCTTCATCGGTGCGTCCAAACGGGTCCTCCATTCAGTTACTAAGGTGCGTCCAAACGGTCGGTCAATGTGCGTCCAAATGGTTTGTGGTTTCGGGGGGTTGCGTCCAAATGTCATACGTTTGTTGTATTGCCTTGATGGTAGTTCCTCTGATCCATCATCTCCATTCCCAAGCATGGGAGCGTCGAGTGCAGCATTGAGGAAGAACCGATGGTTCGGAAGCTCTGAACTGGACAGCGTTAAGCAAATACCTCCTAAGCGACAGTTCTACTTTTTTTGTAAATCCAGAAAAACGATTTTGACATCTTGTTTTGTCTGGAGGGCATTATTTCTGGCTAATTTTGATTAAAAGTAGAGGTAAGTAACATGTACTTTAGTTTGCTAATGACGTCTGAAGAAAGAAAAATCAGCCGCTCAAGCCTTTCTGTCGCTTGTTAGGTTTTTGCAAAACCAAAAAATTCTACAAGCCAATTATGCAAAATCCATCCAACCACCTCCAATATTTGTGACTTATTAGATTATTGCATACCTATCTGCATTTGGCTGAAAACTGATAAACCCAATACAACTAAGCGCCATTCATTAACAAACCATCACCAAAAACCATCGACAAAAGATGTAGGTACGCAAATACATTATTAGGCAACATCAAAGTTCAGAGCCCACAGCTGTCGCAGGAAAATTAATTTGCAAATGTTTATCAATCGCCATTCCTGAAGTGGCGCTTAGTAACAAATTGCGAAATTCAGGTTGTCCTTTAGGGAAATTGGTTTAGTTTATACCGGAATAGGTTTAGTTTATTCGAAACAGGACTATAAAACCTAAAGAAATCGACTCTACACGGCGAGACGATTCCAACGATACCACTAACTCGATTTTGAAAATTTCGCTTAGGAGGTAGGTAGGCACCTACCTATTTGCATAACGCCGTCCAATGGTCGGTACCTACTTATTTCCATTTGATGGCCATAGAAGTAGATTTTTCATTAAAACGTCGTGAAAGTTATAGGTTGTGATCATGAGTATGTCAGACAGTGAATTTCTAAAGAAAACAAAAACCGAGAAGTTCTGATGCCTAGTTAAAGTTGACTGTGCACCTACTAGGGTGATGAAATTGTTCCAAATGCCGAGTTGGCATGCCGATATCTCCAGTGTTCGCCATGCCTTTTCGGCATCAGTGGTGCCGAAAACTGAAGTATATATACCCATGTATGTTTCTGGGACCATTATTCGGCACCCCCCTTAGATTAATACAATTTCAGACTTTGCAGGCTTATTTTACACTTCATGAGCACAGGAATACCCGGACTACCACACAGAGGTGTGAAAAGCACGAGAAACAACGGTAAAACCTATGATATTACGTGTACCAGGAATGTCATTGCTTACCAAAATCGTTAGAAACCGCTTTTCCTGCTGATGTCTCGTGGCGGACTGACTTCTCAACGGGTTTTTCATCCATTCGGGTATGCAAAAAGCTGGAAATTATTTGTGCGCATGCGCAGGATAGTTACCTTTGTCCAAGGAGCGTCTTTTGCAGGTTCTACATCATCCCAGAAGCTTATTATTAACGAAAAACCGCTAATGGGTGCCAAAAAACTGCAGTGGATTCAGCGCCCCAAAAAGCATGTTTGACAACACCTATGTTACTAAAATTCTTTTTGATTTTTTGGACCAAAATGTGTAAAATTGGACCCCTGCGCACAGTGCGGCAGGCAGGGTAACGAACTCATCATTACTCTTGCGGAGACGGATTTTTCTCCGCCGGAGCGAATTTTTTACCACAGAAATGAAGGAACATCGTGTAGAATTATATATATATATATATATATATATATAAATATAAAATATACATAATTATATTGTTATATTAAAATATAATTTCTATCTCCGATGCATAAAAGATTTTGGAGGGTTTTCCAGTGCGCTGGAAGCATCTCTGTAATTTTGGAACGAGCCAAATACTACATTTTCCTCGAAAATTCGCTAAAACTAGGGATTTTCATTTGGATTCGCGGACCAACCAGATCCCAAATGGGACCTACGAACCAAATTTTATAATTTTGATTCATGGTAACTAAGGAAAAGTGCGAAGTATGGCGGACAGACAACTTTTTTGTTCCATTTTCTGATTGTACGTACCTTGAAACGGAAACCATAAGATTGGGGGTGGGGGGGGGGGGGGTCATGCTCGATTGCAAAGGTTCATTATTGAAAATAATAAACCAAAAACAAGGTTGGAGAACATCGCGCACGTTTTGCACATGCGCAAAAATGTGATTTCCGAATTTTACGAAGAAAAAATATAGCATTGAGACGGTTTTTTAATCTCCAATACAAACCGAAATAAAATGGGTGGACCATCCATACAGGGGCACCCTGTATATTAGGACTCCCATGTATGCCTGTCGATCATTGAGGTACTGAGGGTAGTGTTTGGGTACTCAATGTTTTTTAGTAAAAATATCTTTTACTACCTGCTGAAATTTTTTTTTCTGCCTCTTCACCAGTCCACAACACTTTTGGTGAATTTACTTATATCAATTTTTTGTGATTTAGAGCCAAATGGTAGATTTCTGTGGTGTGAGCTTGCAGCTATTTGGAGAAATTCTGTCCTGTTTAGAAGTGTTGGGGGCTGAGTTGGTTGCACTCCCCTCTCGTACTGCAGGGCCCCTCCCCAAAGCTCACCTTCCCCTAGTCACTACTACTTAGTACTTCCACTACTTTGTGGTTCCAATTTTCGGATTTTGGGTTATAGATGCTATATGGTGTGTTGTGGGAAAACAATTTTTATAACCATATAGCTCTTTTTGTGATTGTTAATCGTATAAATATTTGCTAGTCAACATCATAGGCCCAGTCGTTTTAGTTGTTGACATATTCAAAAACTCTTACGGTTCTGAAAATTTGTCTTGTGTCCTTTCGTGCTTTCAATGGGACAATTTATTTTTTTCTGCAGGTTTGATTGTTGCTGAATCGGTTACTACGCATTTCCTGAATCGCTTTCCCAATTCCTATTCCCCTCAACACATTCAGCGCCGAAGACAAAATTGCTTATTTATGACTGAGGTTCTATTTAGAGACCTGGTGGTGGTTTTTACCCCATCTCATAGAAATCATAATATGTAACTAGGTATCTGGAGTCGTAATGGTGATGTTCCCATATTTTCCTTTGCCTCGATTATCAACAGATTCCTTTATGATCAGCTCTGACTCCGTCATGCTCTTTTGACTCACTGAGATGTTCTTCTTGGAAACATTCAAATGTTGAATTAACGCTTCCCGCCTCAGTGAATAGAACGATGTTCTATTTACTCGGCCGAGTAGGGACCACTCATCCACTCGCCCGGTTACTACTCCCACTCGGCTAATGTAATCAGGTTTGGCGGGCGAGCGCGCCTTTTGGTTTATTATTCTGTGAATAATACACCTATGTATTCGCTCAGCAAAGATTTTATAACTAACCCCTCAAAAAGTTTTCTTTTACGTTTCAAGATGGGTTAGATTCCAAAAATGCAATGTCCGTCCGCCGTATCATCCATATACTTCACTTTCGGTCTAAAAAACTCGTTCTGTCGCACACAGGCTCCATTTGGGCCCTAGTTGTGTCCCAAAACTTTGCAGCCCGATCGGAGTTTACCCAGGGGTGTTATGGGTGAAAAACAGGGTTTTTTGGTGTTTTAGTAAAATCAGCTTGTGAGGCATCGTTTTCCATGTTTTTTAGGATAGGAGACAGAATATGAAGACGATTTCGACCAGAGTGGAAAGTTGAGGTTCTAGCGAAGTTTCAGCCTTAAATTTACGTTAAATTTTGGTCAATAATTTGTATTAAAAAAAAGGAGCCTGATTTTGAGAAACAATAAATAACGAACAGCCAACATTTCTTTAGGTAAGGTATGTCCAGTAGAATAACAAACCCATGTGACCAGGACTTCGCAGGGTTTCTCGTTTTACTTCGCTGTGCCATGTTAACGGGGAACGCTACACGACGCAATTGTCTCGTAACTGCCCAGCTGAAATGTAATCACCTACTCGCCCCATCGAAGTAGCTCGCCCGAGTACTCCACCGACTATTCGGCCGAGCTACTCGGTAGGTGTAATTAGGCCTTAACAGTGACTTGCGTGAGTGGTGATTTCAATGAAGTTCCTGCTTCCATTTTATGTGTGCCTTTTCCTGTTTTCGTTTCCTTAACTCGTTTCAATTTGTTCAGTTATTTCCGTATGGATACTACGAACCTAATAGAATGTTGAGGGTTTGCAATTTTGCAGCATGGTGCACTCCGATCAACCATAAGCTTCAGCAATTCATATGACATACGCCTTTTCCCAACCATCTCAATTTTATTCATTTCTATAAAAATTGAGGAGTGCTAATTTTGTCGGCTAATTTATTACAACTTTGAAGCTGTTCTCTATCAACTGTTCCTACAGTTTCAGACCTTTCCAGTTCGATCGGTTAGGCCTTGCATAGGGGCAAAACAGAACGTTCATGTGATACCTACTTATTTGGACATGGAGGACTGATCTTATGTTATCAAGCTCTAATCATGACTACCCTCAATCATACCTGATTTCATCCATGAATTTCCAAACTACTTGTAAATATGACTGATGACCTTGCTCAATATTTCCACTATTCAAAAGTGAATTCGAAATGATAAAACTATTAATCTTTATGCTCTCACTCATCTGTAGTTGGAAGGCTTGACGGCATTTTAGTGTTCATATGGAACCCTATTTGATTATCAGCTGATTCAAGGATTTCCTTTCTTTCCTCACATTCATGTTCGAAAATGGGAGAGTATATGATGTATATCTAATGAGTAAGTTGAAGCTGATTTTTAAAAAACCCTTCCCGAAACACGTGTGCACATATTCACGCGTGTCATACTTGTAGGTTCAACACAACCATCATTGCAACATTCAGGAAAAGCCTAACCTCACAGTTCTTGTCTTTCGATCTGACTAAAATGTTTATTCCATCTAATATGCTGTCAAATATATCTATGATATTTTCATTTGGTCATCATCGTCTATCTCTAATCGTGCTAAGCTTCTGTCACTTTACATTAGAGATGCATTGGAAAAATCAAAATGTCAGTGCAGCAGCGGTCCTGTGTTTCTGTTTTGTCATGATTTACAGATATGGCCTTGGATAGTTCCTGCCCATATATCCATAAATTTGCAGGCGATTTTCCAAAAATATTTCATCATTCCATTTACATATGGTTATCTCTACAACTGATGAACTGGGATTAAGATATTGAGAGTGCTCTGCAGTCTGCATTTCACAAGGCTGGTAGCCTGCACTTATTTTGACAGAATGAAGTAACAGATGCTAGATTGAATTGAGTGAGGCATTTGTATGAGTGATGTGAGTGGGAGGATTTGGAGGTTAAAATTACCCCAACATTTGTCATCACTAGGCGAAATACTTCTGGGATAACTTTAATGCCTTATTAAGAAGCATATCCATCGTCTACCCTGCTGATAGGTCAAAACCTGTAATCAAATGATCATGTTCATTGCCTACCCAAGCAGTTTCAATACTAGTGTTAGGTAACTACATTAGAATTTCATGTATTGCTCCTGTATGGTATTGTTAACCGACACCAGTATTACCCTGCTCTAGAAACTGTTTAGACATGAATTCAATTTTTGGAGATTTTATACACTTCAGTGGTTTTATGACATGCACAGTTTATTGTGGTTTTCCTTTCTCTTTAAAACACTTTTGATGGTTGTGTGTTCCATTTATTACCTGTAGGTTCCTATATGCCATTAAGTCCTCACTTGCATAGGTATTTGAGTATAAAATTTTTTCTTCGTTGCTTTAGGTAATTTGCTTCTTCACTTCCAAAGATAGGGAAGCCTATTCACAGAAGAAGAAAGAAAAATCTATTAGAGAGTTCCTAGTAGATACAAAACGGTGGTAATGGTGGCTGTGTCGTGTCATGAGATGCAACTGCGCATGTGTGGGAGTCTTCCTTATCCTATCTCATTGCATCTTATCGAATCAGGCATTATACGTACCTCACCATAACTCTATCCGGTAGAAACTTACCCGTAACTGTATCATAAAGTAGCCTGCCATTCCAATAACTCTTACATTTGGCAGACAGGCAACAGCAATTTATGATGGTATTTTCTATGTGAATCGTGAGCAGTGTTGTGTTATTTTGAAACGAATTTGTCACGAAATTTCGGATTCGTTTGCAACATGTTTGTTGAGTATTATGAGATGCCAGATTTGTTCCTTTTTATTCATGTTCCTTTTTCTACATTTTGTTTATGTATTACTTTTTTGAGTTATTTCATTTTGAAGTCTGTAACACGCTCTGTAGGACTTGGTCTGTTGTTGTATTTAATAAAGAATTGAATTGAGTGTTTAATTCCGTGTTTTCAGTAATCTCCTGTTTTTTTTAAACGAAATCTTTTCGAATCGCATCACTTCTGGTATGGAGGTACAAAGATGCGCTCATCTAGACACCTTGGATATTGAACAGCTGTGGATAGCATCTGGTCAGCTCGCCCTAGCTGTCTTTATGTGATAGGATACAGACAATTTTGTGTAGGGGAGAGTGGGGAACAGTGGGACACTTTTTGTTTGGGTGTTGACAGTGGCAAGAGATGTCTCACTGTTGCCGTCTCAGTGTTCCCCAAAGGCTCTTTTTCCAGACATATTGGATTTCTGTTTGAATGAGAAAGGTTACAAAGATGGCTTTGATGCAAAAAAAACGTTGATAACAACAGAATTGCTGTCAAAAAGTTTCTATCTCATGAAAGCAACTAAATCCTACTTTAATTAGGTTGAAAAATTTAAAAAAAAAAGACGATTTTCTTACCTTGAAACAGGGGGATGCTCCCACAACACCTACACCTCGCGGAAACTGGCACCTCACTGGTGCCAATCGTGCACAAGGTCAAGTAGTTCATAAAAATCATGCTTGGAGGCGCTGGCGCGCATCTTCTTTTTTAAAAACCAGTTTGTCTCACTGTTCCCCTTGTCTCACTGTTCCCCACTCTCCCCTACTAGAACTCAAATATTTTTTCCAAAATCAAAATTTCCGCTTGAATTTTGCTTTTCCAGGTATCAAGGTCGAACAAATTTGGTTCTGTGTCCATCTTTACTAGTAGGTAACCTTTATACCTCACCAAAAAATTAACAAAACAAGCTTGAATTGCTCGGGTATGGGTTGGGTCCCAATGAAATAGCTGTTTGTTGGGTCCCAAATAATTCCTTATGAGTGCCGCTGTTGCCATAGCACATTCCACATGCTAAAATATGTAATCCTGTAACACCAATATCCTATCCAAATAATTTTCAGACATTTTTATTCTCTTAACTGAAAGACCATACTGATAACGTTCAGTACAGATGCAATGTGAGGGGAAAAAAACGGTAAAATAAAGCTACTTTAAATTATAGTAAAAAGACCCCTACCCTTGTGCCGACTACCCTCAGCCCCACTCACTGTCAGACGTCATCGCGTTTCCTTCCTGTCCGTTTCTTGCCGATGAAACTGACAGTTGGACAAGGAGGATTTTAAAGTGTGTAAAACACGATTCTGATGTCAAAAATACAAAATCTGATGCGAACATTGTCTATCATGTCTTTGGAATCCCTTGGAAATTCCTTCAGTTGGAACCATGGTAGATATTTGCACGCACAAACTTGATATAGGAACACTACTTATTGTGGATAGGTAGGTGGTTGTGTTATAAAAGGTCTTGCTGTTGTAAAATTGTGGATACACCAGCTAATTATAATTAGCTTATAAGCAAATCTTACTGATGTTGTCAGAAAACTACTTTTATTTTTTAAATTAATGTTGGGTCTGTCTGTACAAACTCACTAGATATCTATACCTTTTCATTTCTGTACTTGCTTAATCCCCCCCCCCTCCCCTCTCTCTCACACACACACACACCCCCTTCCTGCGTCTCAGCGAATATTTTCTCATCCGTCTTCATCAATTTGCGCTTTAAAATATAATTATTTATTACAACTATCTATTAAAACTATTGATGAATTTGTGATATCTCTTAATTAAATCATTATTGTTTTGCTATCCAGGAGGTGAATTCAATTGTGAAGGTAAATTTTTCATCAACTCTGCCTCACGTGTTTATCTTTCATATTTTCTGTGTTCTTGTGTATTGCTTGGGTGTTCGATGTAGGTGCTTTAAATACCCTGCTTGTAGTGGTATTTTGTTTGGTGTTAGTAAATCATGTTTGATTCAATCTGTACCTTGAGTTATGGTTCCTGTCTAGATTTTGGTAGGTGCAGTTCGAATTTAGTGCATGACATTTTCCAAATTAATTGTACTTATACGATCAGTATGATTGATTATTTTCTTAGTTGTTCTTGTTTATATACACTGGACTGTAGTATATCTTCTAAAATTCTTATTCTTTTTCGTTTCAAAGCATTCTGAATCCACCCCTAGGTTTTGACACTGTATACATAATATAATAAAGTTGAATTCTCGATGCTTTGAAATACCTATATAGTAATAGGGTGGGGGTGCCATTTGGGGTTAGTTGGTCCGTGAAGCTCAGCCGGAGCCGTCGTAACCTACCGAGCCGGTAGGTTTGATCCAAAATGGCCGCGGTAGTGGCCGGACTGAAGCTCATCAAACCCTCGCGTTTCGCTCCTTCTGCTGAGTTAAATGCTTGCCCTTCAATTTTCCGGGACATACTAATACGTTCCCAACATGTCCGGGTAATTCTATTAAATAAATAAGTTGGTTTCAGATAACCTGACAGTTTAACATAGATCTGTTTTGAAGCGAGGTGAAATCAACAGAAGGTTTTAGAGAGAACAAACTACGTTTGAGCAATACATTTTTATTAAAATGAGGTAGGAACTTATAAGAGGTAGGAACAGATTACTAATTTATTATCAAAACATAATACATGAGTAGGTACTGTTCTTCCAATGTATGAGAACAAACTGTTTTTGCAATACCTAGGAGGTACCTAGGTACATTTTTATTAAAGTTAGGTAGGAATTTATGTAATAGGAACAAAAATGTACCTACTGTCTCATTAACAAAACATAATTTAAAAAAAACTGAAGTAGGTATAGTTGTATGGTGAAACAGGATAAAAGAGAACGGAACAAGTTTAGGTACTTACAGCGTACACCTATAATTATTTACTTATTAGGAACTGAATTTTTTCAATTTACGATCTTTTTTTGCTGAGCTAATTCTACTTTACGCTTGTGACTTTTTTCTTCAACGGCTTTTTTTTTTTGCTATTTATTCAACAGAATGTTGCAGAAAGTGTCTACAAACTTGTCTGTCAGTGAGTTGATATACTTGTCCCACATTCACAACTGTAATTTTCCAAGTCAAGGGGAAGTTCGGAATTTCGGAGTTTGTGGATGGCTAAGGTTTTCAAAACTTGTTTGTGCGAATGTCCCTTTGAAATGCCTAAATAAGTTTTTTCGAAGCGGTCCGAAATGAGGGATACAAACAATATATAGGTACTTATGATAATTTCATTGAAATAGACTAGCATATTTCAGCCCTCCCCTGTCAAGTAATGAGATGTACGCATTTATTGCCTGCGTGCATTCCAGCTCAATATTTTTGTCAAACGTTATGGCACGGAAACAATGAGTGCACCTGTTTTTTATTTTATCGGCAGCATAACCCGAGATTTACTTACAGTAAAACCATCAAATCATTTTCGGAGAGGGGTGTTTCCAGACTACCATCGTCGCATGAAAATAGTGACTCATCAAAATGAAGTAATAAGTCAATGTTAATATTAAGTCAATGTTAGGTTTTTCAGTAGTGTTTTCAGTTTTGTCCAAAAATTCCCTCAACATGAATTTCCCTTTGTAACTGGATGTCAGAGAAATCAAATTTAGAAATTTCAATTTTGACTCGGATTCTATTATTTGAGTTAGTGACGTGGTAATTGCAGCCATTCATTTGTCTGTACTGGCCAAAACGGCCCTCAAGATCGTCAGTCTGAAATTTGCCTATAATACATAGGTACTCAAAGTTTTCCTCCAAACATTATTTAGCCAATTCAATCAAAGTTTTAGTGGTGTGAGTAAGTGCGATATGAGTTTCGTTTGTTAACTTCCCATCCCAAGGGCGGGACAAAGAAGGCGGAAAAATCGCATCAAAACGAAGAACATTGTGGCGAAAGGCGGGCAGCCGCGGGGGAAGAAGCGTTGAAGCCCCGGCCACTGTTGTGACGTCACAAGGAGCCAGCCGCTCAACCTACCGGCTCGGTAGGTTACGATGGCTCCGGCTCAGCGTAACTGTCTGTCTTCTCCAAGGGGTTGCAATTTTCAGAACGCCGTAGCTCGAAAACTTTCAATAGAAGGGTATGGTTCTTTAACGTTTTAAAAATTATTTCGAACTTGAGAATTTTTGGAGACCACCGAGAGCATTGTACGTCCAGCTGTTTGTTCAAAGTAAGGCTGTGAAGATTGCACAAAAAAAGCTTCAACATGAGTGTGAATGAAACTGTATACATCCAGTTCAGATATCATTGCTAGGGAACAGCTGATTATAATCACGCATGGCTTTATGAAATCGAGTTGGGTGTTCCATGATATTCTTTCATTTGAATAAAAATGGTTATTTTGGATTTTGTTGATAGGCACTTTTATAACGAACAAAATAACATGCATAACAACAAATAAGTATTATAGGTAGAATTCTTGAATCCAGAGCATATTTATGAAACTAATTGCCTGGCTGGCTACACTGGTCAATTCAATGCTTTTCCTGGGGAAGCGCGACAAGACTGGGGACCACAGAAAACAGTGCTATGGAGAAGGCCTATACAGATAACTAACCCTTATTTTATTTATTTCTTTATTTATAGGAATGGCTCTACCAACTGCAAAATATTAATATAATAGTAAAGGGAGTTGCCAACACAGCGCTGTACAGTACATTATAGGTAGGTGTAAGAGACCGTGGTAATACATTTGGATAGGTAGATAATTCAGTAGGTTGTAGAGGAGGTTGTGCGAACAATGAACTTGAGTGATGAAAGTGACCCATAGAAAAGTCAAAATCGGAGCAATCCAGGAGTGCATTCGCCTCATGGGGAACCCAGGGAACCCTTGTGTAATCAATTACAGTGTTTTTATTTCCCGGTTTGGGGGTTGTTTACCTGACCAGCGATAAGCTCGGGGTTGTTGCAACTGCTGATGTATGTTGCAACTCAGCCGGACAACTGCCTACACAATGAGCCCGCTCGCGTCAGTGGTTTGTGGGGGGGGGGGGGGGGGGGGCACAGAAGCAAGTAGCACCTGACAAATTAGCCACTCAATGTGTGTAGAACACACAATGTTGTATGAAATACTTGGGTGAGAACTGGCGAAGTGGCTGTTGAACGTGCTGTGGTGTGGAAAGCCTCAATTTTTTGCATACAATATTAGAAGATATTTTTTATTTTTTCATCCCACAACTTTAACATGTGTGATGTGCATCAAATTTGATTATAGAACTCCCTTTTTGGAATCTGACCGAAAATTTCATGGATAAAAGTCCCATCAGTGCCTAGTATTTGCATATTGGAGGGGCTTGAGTAAGTCTCGAACACCAGTGTTTCGTCCTCCTGATCTCCAAGATTCTATTCATCGTGAAAATTACTGCAAAATCCTGTGCGAGGTTTTTTTTTTTTTTTAAACCCTTGATATGACCTTACTCGGTATATCCTGGGGGGAACTTTTACTCGAAACCTAGACACTACTTATTATCTCAACCTGTAGGCTTCACATGATTCCGTCAGAGGTGAAGAGCTCGGGTCGCTCGCTCAGAGGTTAATCGCTGGTCGGGTAAGCTAGCGCAAGCTTTTCAAAGTTTGTATTGGTGCCCGCTTGAGAAAAGAACCACAGACGCTGCGAACTTTCATCCCAAACGGGGAAAGATATGACGCTCTAGCCCGCTCGGACACCCTGACCCCTAATCCTGTGCTCTTTGTCCCCAACTTACTAAATGTGGAAGAATCCCAAAACAGTTGGATCTTTACAGCGTTGAGTGGTGCAAAAATTGATTTGTGACATTTTTTGTATATTTAAACAAAAAATAAATAAATTCACTTTATGCACTATTTGCGCACATTATTTGAACCACCTTTTTTTAAATACCTAAACGATAAACTTTACATTGGATACGACTGCCAGCATTTGCTAGAGCTCACAAAAAATGTGTTTTGTGGAGCTCAACGCACATAAAACTAGGATGGTTCTGTAAAAACTTTGAAGATACACACACATTTCACCTCTAGATTTTATGGTACCATCTAAGTTAGTACACGTTGGAAAGTTGAGATCAGGAGAAGTTATTAGGAGATTTGCCAGGCTCCAGATATTTTTAGTACCTACACCTACTGATTCTTCCAAGTTTTTACAAAATGGTCATTTTCTTGTTTTTTGTATGTGTAAATCACTTTTGTGGGGAGCTCTGACGAATTCTGGTGGTCGTAATCTAACGTATATTCCAAAAGTGGGGTCATGTTTCTAAAAATGTGAGTAAAAAGGAAAGAAAATTAAGTTTTTGTGTTGAATTACAACACGACGAAAACAACATAGATTTCTCCACCAAACGCTGAGAAACTCCCATTGTTCAACGCGACGAGGAAACCATCCTCTATAAAGAACTGCGAAGGGGGTTACAGCTGTCATCATGAACACTAAATATGAAAGTAAAGTAGTATCACATTTTCTATTCATTCAATTTTCAGTTGCATTTGGGAGCGAACTACCTACTTGCATCGTAGCTGCAATGAAAAGAGTTGTTTCCTAGTTTTCTATATTTGAAACTATTTAAAAATCTCGCTCGCTTTTGCCTTGAAACAACGAATTCATTAACAACAAAATTAATTAATAAACAAGTTTGCTGATTTTATTTGGTCCTTTTTATCGAGCTGATGTCTTATTTACGGATTTATATTATACGAATTTTCAAGAAACTGTATATACACCTACAATTTTTGAAGCCATTTGCTAAAAGGCTATTTTCAAGGTTCTGTAAAAGTAATTTGTTCGAAGAAGTAAAACGCAAATGGTAAAAAAAAAAAGTTGGGCCCTCTACAGCTGCTTATTTACTTCAAGAATTGTTTGATATAATCTTTTTCCACTAGCTGAACCACCAATGTAATATGAATTGTCCTAGTTATTGCGGGTGAAGTTGTTCTGGCAGCTTAATCTAAAGGTACCTACTAGGTACTAGGTAGGTACTTTGCATTTGCATTTATTGAATTATAAAGATTAATCGGTACCTAACATATATAGCTGTCCCTAGGTAGACTGGAACACCTCCACCTTCATTATGCGACCTGAACTTATTGCGCCATCCTATATCATAATTATCATCGTGCTGTACGTGTTCTCTTGCTGCAATTTAAATATAAAACTTAGTGCGGTTCGGCGTTTTTCTTTCCCACAAGCTAGCAACTTCCATTAGTCTGATATGATTGCTACATGCCCCCAATTTTATCTATGGTACCTGCATATTTTCATCTTCATCAGAGGCGGCTTCTTTTAAAGATTCAAAGAATGTAAATTTTTCTAACTGTGATGCTTGAACCCATATTAGCACCAGGGAATCTTTTTCGTTAAAAGTACACTATTGCGTTCAAGTCTAGAACTTAAGTGGTAGGCCTACGTACGGGCATTTTGGAAAATTGTTTTTTCCGTTTCAAAGCATACTGATTCAACCAAATCAGCATTTCATTTTAACCACACACTATACGGCGTTTATGGTTTTGACCACTCAGTATAAGTAGACTATAGCTTATATATTATACCTACTAAAACATTATATATTACACGTTATAATTATTATACATTTAAAATAGTATATAGGTAGCTGCCAGAACAACTTCACTTACCTACCTGCAGCAACTAAGACAATTTTTGGTTTATTATTTTCAATAATGAACCTTTGGAATAGAGCATGAAATAAAAATGTAACCCCCCCACATCAAAATTTGATGGTTTCCGTTTCAAGGTACGTAGAATCCAAAAATCGAATAAAAAAATCTCAGTCCATCCGCCGTACACCGTACTTCGCACATTTCTTAGTTACCATGAACCAAAATTACTGAAATTTGGTTTGTAGGTCCCGTTTGGGGTCTAGTTGGTCCGCGAAGCTCGGCGTTACTGTCAGTCATCTCTAAGGGGTTGAAATTTTCGGAACGCCGTAGCTCGATAACTTTCAATAGAAAGGTACCTATGGGTTTTTTTAACGTTTTTAAATTGATCGTGAAGTGAAGAATTTTTTGAGACCACCCGGAGCATTGTAGGACCAGCCGTTCGTTTGCACCGAAAAGCTTCGTCAACACGATCGTGAATGAAACGGTATGAATCCGACCCAGATATCATTGCTGGGATCACCTGATTATAATCACGGGTGGCTGATTATAAAACATGTTAAAAAAAAGCGTTGCCCTAGGGGTTGTCTACCCGCCAGTGGTTTGTGTTCATGACGGTACATTTATTGTTGAATGAATTCTGGGGGACACCCCCAGACCCCCGGATTATGAGATTTTAGATCAAGGATCAAAGCAAGGAAACATGAAACATGTTTTTCGAATAGGTGCATAATAACAGAGGATACATAGATATGTAGAAAAAAGTCTGCCAATTCGAGTAGGCAGTACAGCTTCCTCACTTGAATCACATGAACGTATAGAGTAGTTTGGTAGGTTCATTTTGATACGGGACCATCTGCTATCCAACCCGCATGTACCCTCAAAATGTCAGCTCTCTACGACTAGGTATTTTTCGCGTAGGCAGAAGCGTTACAAGGAAACGGTCAACATTTCATGTTCGCGCATGCACAGACGAATGAAAGTCATGCGCAATTATCAAAGTGTTATTCCTGATCGACCCTCCAAATCTGAACTCATTTCAACGATATTTAAGGTAATTACGGGCGTTTCAAGTATTTCACGTTTGCGCATGTGCAGACGGAACGATTTCTATGTTTTTGGAATGGGACCATCGGCGATCAAACCCGCGTGTACCCTCAAAAATTTCAGCTTTCTACGACTATTTTTCGCGTAGTTGGAAGCGTTACAAAGAAACGGTCAACATTTCATATTCGCGCATGCGCAGACGAAAGTTACATTACAATTCCAATGAAATTCATTTGGAACTATAAAAGTATTGTTCCTTATAGACCCTCCAAGTTTGAACTCATTTCAACGATATTTAGGGTTGTTATGGACGTTTCAAGTACATATTTCACGTTTGCGCCTGCGCAGACGAAAATTACAGTACTTTTTCAATGATTATTGTACGGAACCATCTATAACCTAACCCGCACCTATCCTCCAAATTTCAGCCCATCGACCATTATTTTGGGTAGTTATGGGCGTTACAAAGAATTACCACAGACAGGGAACCAAAAACGTTCCTCGATGTTTGAAACGCAGAATGGTTGTGGAAATTTTCATTTTGGAGGACATATATTTTTTTTTTTACTCAGTCACGAATCCAAGGCTTCCCTACCCTCGGTAGTGAGGAAGCACCTTGTGATTTCCAAGCCTCGAACCAGCGATCTAATTCAATGTAATACACGTCATTACCATGTGCACTCCAGCATGTAAACAACATTCGTCGACCGGCAGTGCGCTGGCGGTCCTCTAGGCAAACAGTGTGTTCACCGAGGTGAAATCAGTCTCCTACAACACCATGGGGAACAGCTTACACCGAGCTCTCCCACAGGGATGCTAACCTGGTGCTCCCTCAGGTGGCGGAGGGTGGGACCATAGGGGAGTACCATATGCAACAGTCCCCCTAGGTCGGTGAGCCCCTATATGGGATGAAGAACGGCCTCGGAATTCTCTCTCTTGTCCGACAGCATTATGGCATGGCCCTCCCGAAGTATCACATTCACCTGCTGAATACCTGGGAAGAACCACTTCACGAAGAAAGGTTGTCAATGGGGGTTGCGGTATCTGGGCGGCCTGTAAGCCACATTCGCCTGCACTATCCCTTCCGACAGCAAGTTGGGAGGATAGCCCCTCTCCAGTAGTTTACCCCTGAGATCACGAAGGTAATCCGCCAGGTCCCCTGACTGCTACATGTCCTGTGCCCGTGGGTGGAGAGGCATCGTGTATTGACTTCTTGGCATGCAGTGGGTGGCAACTGATGTGGTGCAGGTATAACTGCGCATTCGTCGTTACCTTCCTGTGAACCTTAACGTGAAGGCACCTCTGAAAAGCGTCACGTCAACGTCCAAGAATGAGATGGCCATTGGGGAAATGGTGTGTGTGAACAGGACCAAGTAATAAGCATAATCAAGCTCCTGCAGGCCCCCCTCCCCTGCAACCATAGTACCATACAATGAAAATTCCGTCAATGAAGTGACACCAAATATGGCCTCAACTGTTGTTGCACCGCTGCCGGTCTCATCAAGAAGGTTTCCTCCAACTGGGCCATGGATAGATTGGTCTCATCAAGAAGGTGTCCTCCAACTGGGCCATGGACAGATTCGTGTAAGAAGGAGCTGCTTTAGTCCACATGGCAATATCGGTAACCCACGATGTAAATTAGACCCCATAGTTAAAGCTGCCAAAACATTTACTTCGCCAAATTTGCAGTTCACATACCCGACCCGCAGATCAGCCTCCTGTCAGACGCCTAAATGTGTGACGTGCACCCGGTGCCCATCCTTCTACAAAGGGAAATCTTGGACGCCACTAAACCTCTGGATGAATAACCACTGACAGGCACACGGTCAATGGAGATCAGTGCCACCCTGTACGAGAACATGCCAGGAGACATAATCTCCCATTCAATGACTGCTTTGAGCTTTAATCCTGCAAAGATTACCACCTACAGCAACTATGTTACACCTTCGTCTGTGGGAGCAGGCCCACATTTGGTTGCTTGGAGCTAATAGACCCCCTGGACTAAATCTCTGCAGGTAGGCGCCAAGGAAACCTTTTTCAAAAAACGTTTTGTTCTTCCCAAATGAATTTCTCTTATTATTATTTAATTTATCTTTCCCTCCCACTCCCTCTTAACCTTTCTCAATTTTCCTACCTACTATTCCCCCCCCCCCCCCAACTCTACAACATCCAATTGACGCTTCCTTCCTCCATGGCTGCGACCAAATTAGAAATGGAAGAAACAAAGGAAGAACAACAACTTCAGCCTTCCTGCAGATCGTTGGATTAATGTTGATAACGACTGATGTCGAAATATAAAATTTAAGTTTGTTTCCCTTTTAGTTTAAATTAATGTAATCTTATTTCTGTCATTATATATATATATATATATATATATATATATATATATATATATATATGTGTGTGTGTGTGTGTGTGTGTGTGTGTGTGTGTGTATATATATATTGGAATGGGGGAGGGAGAGAGAGAGAAGTAATGTGTGTTGCTGTAGCTTTTTTCCCACCTCTTTGCCTCACAATTTCATTATACTTAGCCATGCTACGTATTAGAATTACATTGTTTAGTGATTTAGTTAATTAATAGAGTTCGATGTCACATTTCTTGATGAACTTCACTATAGATTTGTAAATCTTATTATTACTCATTAGACATTCTAGTTGGAAACTCCACTTTTCCGTGGACTAGGTCTTCCCATAATTATTTCCTTTGGTCCTGGAATTTGGAGCATTTTAAAATTACATGGTCAGCGTCTCCTTCCTCCATTCAATGCAATGTGTACACTTCGGGCTGTCCAGGATGCGGATTTTGTGGAGACGAGATGGAAGTCTGTGATGATTGAACCTTAGTCGAAAATTGATTTTGATGAACTTGCGATCTATATTTCCTTCCTGGAACCACGGCAGTCTCGGGATCTCTGGCTGGATGCTTATATAGTGTTCTCCTTTTTTATGGATGTTCTGTGCGTAATCTTCATTCCATCGCTTATACATTTCTATTTTGCTTCTCTTTTTTAAATCGTCAGATGAATGAAAATGATACGGTGTTCAAATTATAGGAGAGAGAGAGAGAGAGAGAGAGAGAGAGAGAAGAAAATGTATTCACGAAACAAACAAAAGAAAAAACAAAATTTGCCACTCGGAGCCATTGTTGCCGCTCGGTCGGCCTCCTCATTTGTCCGGATGTTAGCATGTGCCTTCACCCAAACTAGGTTTACCTCTACTCCCTGATCTACTAGGACATTCATCATGTTCACCATCTCTATTGTCAGACGATCATTATGTTTCCCCTGGTTTTGTAGATGTTTCAACGAGGACTGGCTGTCTGAAAATATTGCTACCGAAGGTACTTGAAGAGTGCTCGCGCATTCTGTAGCTAATTTTATTGCTGTTTTCTCTGCAGTGAAGATGTAGGAGAATGCGGGTAGCTTGTACATGAATTTTCCTTTAGTTTGTGGATCGTAAAACACCGCTCCTTTTCGAACTGCCTGCTTCGATCCATCTGTGAATATCTTGTACACTCTTTCATATCTGTTTGCTATCCTCTCCAAAAAGAAGTCTCTGGGACTGATGTCATGGGGATTTTAAATGTCTACTCTAAACTTGCGTTTCATTGAGAAAGAGGCAAGGAAAAGATTCATTGGCTGCTGAGGAGTTTTTGCATTCTTTGCTGTGTCATGTGCAATTTCACAGAACGCTTCTACTAACAATGGGGTAGGTTTTAATTCCCAGTATGGATCTGTAAGAACCGTCGTATTGAGTGATGATATGCTATTCATGGTTAAGGATGGCTCGACCTGAATTCTAGGAATTACGAAAGTATAGGCTAGAAACTTTCTTCTAAATTTCAGTGGAGGGATCTTTGTCTCGCTTCTAATAAGTTAATGGGAGTTGAGTTTATCGCAGCAATACACAACCTTAAAGCCTTATTCTGTATCTTATCCAATCTCTTCAAATGGGTAGTTGCAGCATGTGCAAACAATAAACTACCATAAACCATTTTAGATCCTATCAGTTGTGTATAAAGTAAGATAGCGATTTTCGGATATGCTCCGAATTTAGTTTGTGCAACTGCTCTCAACAAATTTACACCCATCTCACAAGAGCCTAAATGTAACATGTGGGGCTTCCATGACAGATACGAATCGAGGAATAAACCCAGAATTTTGCACTCTTTTATTCGGTATTGAAGTTCCATCGAACTCTATATAGGTAGTTCTTATTGCTTTCCTTCTGCATGTGAATACAACTGTACTACTTTTACTGAGCGATAGGTTGACTCCGAGCATCGTCATCCAACAGTTCATCCGATACATGGCACCTTCCAACAGTGTGACTGTCTCTGGAGAGTTCGTATTTGAGGACCGAAAACTGTCTTTATCGTCGCGGTGTGTATGGAAAAACTGATAGGAGAAAGCACAGCCCCCTGGGCCAGCCCCTACTTGTTCTTCTTTCACTTACTATTGTCCCTGAAATTCTATCTTGATTAATCTATTCAGTAGAGGAGAAACGCTTGCTGCAACAAACCATCTGGTATTTCCTGCCCAATCATCTGCTGATATAGTATAACCGGTTCAACACAAGAGTAAGCGTCTTCTAAGTCGAGACAGACAGCTCTAAGATATTGCTTCTTTGAGAATGATTGTTGAATGTCTGATACTAAGGTGGAAAGTACATAAGTACATCCATGGTACTGTGTCCTTTACGAAAGCCATGTTGAGTATCTGGAATTACTGAGTTGGTTTCTATCCACCGGACTAGTCTACGTTTTACCATCCGCTCGTATGTCTTGAGCATTGTAGATGATAGAGCCACTGGTCTGTTGCCTTTGCTGGTGTGTTGCCTTTGCTGTAGCTACCGAGGTTTAAGTCGTGCGAAATAAAAAACAATCGAACTTCCCGACGTTACGACGGTTTACTCCGTCCTTTTCAAGGGATAGTGAGTTGTCCAGAGAATTGGCACTGCCAAATTCGTCAAATGGACCTGCCGTCAGAGCACCCATAAGAGGAAGAAGTTATTGGATTGATAATACTTGTATTACCGGAAAAAAAGAGATGCAAAAAGCTTAAAGAAAGGCAAGGAGGATAGTATGTATTCAAAATCTATGGGACGTATATTTCAAACTGTAAGTTGAGTATAAAGCCTACCTATTTGAATTCCAATACTATGGTTATTTGAAATCGGATTTAGCAAATGTTGAAAATTGTTCAGGTTATCGGAATGTTGTAAATATTAAACTTTTGGGCCCGGCCCATAAATAGACGGGCGGTCTGTGCCGGCCAGGATCGACCCACTGGCCAGCCGATTTTTTCACCTGCTGGCACGCTCCCACCCGCCCCTCGTATTCTTTCATTCACAAATACAGACCCATTGATTCTAATAACATAACGTTTTCCTTCGCTTCTTGTATGTTCTCTTTAAGTTTACATCTTGATTTTATATTTCAGTCAGTAAGAAGAACATTGTTGTAATAGACCTGTTTTGAATGCAACGAATCATCCCAATTTTTCCATTGGAATCAGCGTAATAACTTACTGACATGAATGCATTTCATTGTAGAATAAGTATATAATCTATTTGAGTTACTTGAGTATGTACCTATTTATACCTATGATTTGTCAAATTATTTATTCATTATTGAATGATCCCTCACAGCCAAAGTCATACCTACCTACAAAATGTGTAGGTAGTGAGGAGGTACCTACCTATTTTGTAATTCGATCACGGCGTACAAACCGAGTAATACCTACCCTACTCATCTTCATCCGTTTCAAATGAATCCGAATCCCCCATCAAAATTTGTTTCATTATATTTATGACAAAATGTTATGAAGTTCTTGGTCGTATCGGTTAGTAGCCATAATCCATAACTTATCCACTAGGTACCTATGACAAAACAAACTTCCAGGAGCCCAACAAGTTGCATGTACACTAAACATTGAGACATTGAGCCTTAGCGAAGTCTGTGGGCTAAAAAGCAATACCAGCGCTCATCAGCGGAAAAAAATGAAACGAAGAAGGTGAAATAACGCACCAAGAAAGTGTGGTGAAGAAACAAAGAAACGCACCTGAGAGGATAAAAAGCGATCCCAACGCTTATCAACAAATCATAATGAAACGGAGAAGGTGAAGATGCGCACCGAGAGAGCGCACTATGATTCACTAGCTTTGTTCGTGCAGTCCCTCAGGGCTTGTTCAGAGCAACCCGGGCATGCGCAGTAAGGGTGAGGCAAAGATTTGCTGTTCGTGCAGACCCTGGGCGAGCTCCGGGCTAAGTGGTCCGGTGTTTGTGCTGTCCCGGGGCAGATGATTCAGTGTTTGTGCTGGCCATGGTGCTTCCTCCGAGCTGCTCTGAGCAAGCCCTCCCGTGCCCCACGAGAAGACAGGGGCAGCTGAGCCCTGCTCTTCAGCTGCCTGTGCTCCGAACAAGCTCCAGGCTCACCCTGCTCCGAGCGAGCATGTTCAGAGCTCACCCTACACCAAGCCAGTGTGGTTCAAGTGAAAACTGAACTTGCTCGGAGCCAGTCCCAAGGGGGCAGTGCGAACAAAGCTACTATGAGCGCTGGACGAACCAAAGTGGATATTGAAACGGTGGAGAATTTCCATTATTCCTTGGGATGGGCGTTGGTGACGGGGAATTAACCCACCTCCGAACTTCCATGAATGTCTACATAGCAAAATTCTTGTTCATTGTTATTCCCTTAAGTGTTTTCCCAGATCCCTTCTTCATGAAGACGGCAACAAATCAGACACTTAAAAGCTACCATGGGATCTCACTGATGAATATAATTTTGACGATTTTCAATGCTATTCTCTTGAAAAGACTTTTGAGTTTTGTAGAGACGTGGAGGCTCCTCCCGGAAAATCACTGCGATTTTTGCATAGGCCTGGGCTGTATTGATAACGTCTTCGTTCTATCCAGTCTTGTTGCTAATACTTGATTACCTACCTTGGAGGTAGGTTTTCACTGCTTCATTGATTTTCATTGAGCTTTTGACAGTTTAGTTCGTGATAAGCCGCACTGTGGTTAAAATTGTGCAACAGGGGACCAGTTCCAGGGGAGTTCCTTATTCATAGACCTGGTCGAATTGCTGTATGATCACGTTTAGAGTCCATGTTTTGTCTTGTGATTCATCTTACTAGGACAGTTATTTTAAGTATATGTACTCTGTCTCCACTGTTCAGTTCCGGTGTTTAACCTCAGTGCCCCTAACATGCATTTCTTGTGCAGCTAGGCATGAATGCTCTGGGGGTCCGAACCCCATGTACTTATATGCGTATCATGGCTGCATGCTTAGAACATCTATCAGTTTTCTTGAACTCTATTATCTGTCACCTTTTTTGGGTGTAGTATGTATTCTCCTTTATATTATCCCTCATTCCTTATGATAGGTATCCAGCCTTCGTATTACCTTCATAGTTCAAGGTATTTCACAAAAGATCGCAGAACATTACTGCCTGGAATTGTTTTTATTTTAGTGCTAAAGGCCGAATGTGTGCTTGGAATCAGATTTTCTTTAACAGGATTTCCTTTGCGAAATTACGGTTTCCAGGTAATAAAGGGTGGGATGCCAAGGAGGAGCAGGGGTTAGGAGGAATTCCAAACCCTTTATCTAGAACACTCCGAGTTCCAGTCAGTATTCTTACCTTGCATACTTCAAACTGTTGGATTACCTAGTGTTGTTTTTTCTCACTACCAGTAAGTCTTTTGATTATAAATGGAGGGAAAAAACACAAGCTAAGTAAATGAACACCGTTTTCTGCCTAATAATCCACCACGAATTTGAATACCCCATGAGAAAAACACTTGCTTACCTACTTACTTGATGTATTTGCAAACTTTTCACTTGAGAAAATGGTCCAGTCCGTTGCTCAGGAAACGAATAAGTATTTCAAGTACATACTCGTACCTAAAATATCCGGGTTTTATACAGATACTTTACAAAGGATTTTCATCCTGTGATTCTTTGGTGCCACAAAGTGGTTCGTTGTAAAACGAATATACAATACCAGTATACGAGTATAATATATAATATCTCAAGCAGAAACATTTCCTGAAAGTTAATCATAAAATATACCCAAGGGTGTTATGGGTGAAAAATGGGTGTAAAAATAGGGTTTTTTGATGTTTTAGTAATTTATATTGTTAGGTATCGTTTTCCATGTTTTTTAGGGCGAGGAGATCGAATATGAAGTCGATTTTGACCGAAGAGTGGAAAATTGAGGTTCTAACGGAGTTTCAGCTCCAAAAATTCTTCTTTTTTTCAAGTCAAGAACCTGGGAAATTGTCTGAAATCATCATACATTTTTGTAAAACACTAGAAGTAGTATCAGCAGGTGAATCAAGAAAATTAAATGGCTTATCAAAGATAATTTGTCAAAAATAGGAGCCTAATTCGAGGTTTTGGGGGCCAAACTTGGTGGAAACCAACAAAAACAGCTACTTCAATTATTGCACATGAAATAAACAATAAATGAACAGCCAGAATTTCTGTAGGTACGTCCAATAGAATAATAAACCCATGTGTCAAGGACTTCGCAGCGTTTTTGGAATCATGTCAAATATGTTCCATTCAGAAGTTTCAATTTTCTATTCCTACCTACTTTTGTAGGCAATTGAAACACAATGTGAAACTATCCCAAACGTGTATTCTCGTTATCTGTTTTACTCATGAATAGTAGTACTTCCCAGCTTCATTTCATCTCAGTGTCATTCTTGTCATTACTTAGTTTCAGTTTGCATGGATATTCCATTCGTATGTTATAATCCATGGCGCACATGAACATGTAGATGATATCAACATTGTTGCATGCTTATTTCAAACAGTTTCTGTTACACTTGCATTTTGTCTCACTCACAGGTATTTGGCATTATTTGGCCCCATGACACATCTTTCACTTTTCTGGCCAGTTATATGTAAATACTCACCGTTTCTCTTCCCTATATATTGGAATAACTGTGGAAGCAGACGAAATTCATCCATGTTTTTTCCTCCCCTTTTATTGCATTTGATAAATGTTTTCGTATTATATGGTACGAAGGGACAGAACTTGTGCTAACAATAATTATTATTACAACTATCAAAACACTTGGATGCTTCTACCACTCTATTAAAATTCTTTATATTGCATGATTTCATGTTAGGCATAGATATTATACAGCTGGTGACGATAATCTGTCATAGCCCGCTGCCCGTCGCAGCTGGAATTAAGGCTAACACAGGGCTAAAGCTGTTCGTTATCCCTACTGTCGTCATAGACAACTAATCTTTGAGTGACCTAATTACTCGTTGAGGTCTTTGAATGTTTTATGATGTTTTAAAAATTAACTGAAGTTTGGAAAAAACAAAGTTAAAAATTACCTGTATTCATTCCCGAGCAGTCGATTTCCGTCGTCCACCACTCAAATATTCAGTGAGTGAGATATTTTCCAACCTGGGATACATAATTCTCCTCTGCCGACACTTAACTCTGATCAGAGTTGAGTAGGTATGTACCAACTATGAGTAGGTACCTCATAAAAAGTTGATACCTGGTACATACTCAAAAGTCGAAAAATCAATGAAATACGTACAAGCCTACCTTCTCAGTCTCTCAGATTTTTAAATAAGCTAGTCATTAAGTCAATAAACTCATTCTTGTTGTTGTTGTGGCGATTTGTAAAAAAATCACCTCATTCCCATAGTTTAGTTGATTTCATGGAATTCATTCAGGCTATCCCCTCATTTCATGCCTGTTCAGAAGATCTCTGTGTAAAACCTGTCAGATACTCTTGTTGGACATCTGCAGAGCTTGAGCATGCCACCTAGCTGAGAGACGAGGGCTGGCCTCCACCATTTCCTGTACATTTTCAATGAAAACCGAAAGGGTAGATACAGCAAGCAGTGGAAGCCAGCTCTCGTCACTTACCTAGGTAGTATGCTTAATTTTACATCAAGATCCTCTGAACCGACATGAAATAAGGGTTATTGCAAACACTGCAAAAACGTCACACCTCTTTGGCTTACTCTGTAATTGAAAATTGTGTAAAATGAGTAGGTGATTATCGGATTTTGGTCAACCGGCAGTAGTTCTAAGCGATAAGAAACTACTAACAAGGACCACAGTGATCCAGAATTTATATTTAGCTGGTAATTCATTGATGAAGGCCATCTCATGGTAAATTTTATGCTGATTCTGAATAAAACATGTGTTATTCTATCTAGAATTGATTAAAAATTACTTAGTTTTTCACATTTAAAAAAACGGAGTTTTCAAGATATTTTGCCCATTTTCTACCTAAATTGGCTGTTTCATCGCTTTGACTAGAGAGCAAAAGTTGTAGATAATTAAGTTCTGTGTTAATTGCTCTTCAAGAACGGAAATGAGTGTAGAAATAGAAGAAAGTTACGTTATTAGGAATTTTGTTATAACATCATGTTTGATGCTTTTTGGGGGCTCAACTCCTGCTTCCAGGCGATTTGTTAAAAAGTAGAAGTTGTGGATGATTCAATTCTGCGTCGAATGAACCCCAAAGACGGCAGGAATATTTAAAATTAAGGAGGTTGTGGTTATTCGGAAGATGAAATTAGACTGATGTTTACACTTAGTTCGTGCAACTTATCGAAGTATAACTCTCATTGTACTTTATTGAATCATAGCAAGTTTAGATCATCCTTAGCTAGTAAACGCCATCATGATTCCTTAGCTAGTAAACGCCATAATCCTTAGCTAGTAAACGCCGTCACCCTTAGCTAGTAAACGCCATCAAGTTTATATGGAATTGGACTGAGGCCAAAATGTTCACAGGTAATTTACTGCTTTTCTGGTCATCCCTTTGGGACATTTTTTCATAAGCCATTACCTACCAGTTGGTACCTACCTAGCAAAAAGTTTAATGGTGGAGATCATAACCCTGTATTTTAATACGATAACTATGTTTATCTGAAACATTCATTCATGTTTCATGAATGTATTCATGAAACATGAAAGTAGCAAAAACTTTAATGGTGGAGATCATAACCCTGTATTTTAATACGATACCTAACTATGTTTATATGAAACATTCATTCATTTTTCATGAATGTATTTATGAAACATGAAAGTATTCATAATACACGATATTGCAAGCTACAAATAGTAAATATTCTGATCAAATTGATGATAAGAGAACAGTCGGTAAGTATACGGTTTCATTTTTGTAACTGGTAATTATCCAAATCTTTCGTATTGAAATTCGGAGTTATTCAGTCTCCATAATGTACCTGTTTTGGCTCAGTTCATGACTGCATATGAGTTATTATTGCTTGTGTATTAATTGAAAATCTGACAAAGTATTGTGTGCTTTGTATTGTCAGCAGCTGCTGAATTAGATGATCTAAAGCTGTTATTATTCAATAATAGTGTAATAACGCTGAAAGTCCAATTTCTGCAATCCCATAGATTTCCATTATTGTTCTATCAAGTTGATAAAATGATAAATATGCTTCAATTAATTATGTGTACTAAATTTTAGGTATAAACGTAAATATAGTATATTCGGAATCAACACAAAATTTCCCATGAGAATACCCCTCCCCCAACGACCAGGTTAGTTTTGGACCACTGTGCAGGATTCGCTCGTTTCCTTCACTCAACAGGATGGATTTTATTTTGTTTAAAATTGTATGGATTACTTAGGACATAGTAATGATGGAATACCAACTTTTATTAAACTCGAAAAATAAATGTTATAACCATCGAACTATAAGGAGATTCTTAGTTAGATGGTTATAGCTTGTCAGACAGAAGTAATTGAACGCGAAAGTTTGAAGAAGGGGAAACTGATGACAGAGGGTCAGTTGTGAGTCGATTTCTTGATTGGTAATTAATGAGCCTCATTGCTGATGATGGTAGCAACTCTCTGGATCAGTAAAACATTCACAGTTTGTAACTTTACTTTTTGTTACAAGGAAACGGTACCTGATTTTAGAAACAACACCCCATAAATTGGGCTGATGATTACCAAGGCTGTAAAACTATCGAAGTTACCCTTTTTTATACAGAAACCTATTCACTAAAAGAGATATTGAAAAGATATTAGGTATCTTTATTGAAAATCTCCTGTGAGAGATAGTCTTCTTCGGGAGACAGTCTCTCCCTGATGTCTCCTGAGTTCGTCTGTTTTACTGAATAGCTCCCATGTATATAATATTTTTAATGAACAATCGACCTTACCTTACCTTTATGAGATGAAAAAAGATACACATCAGAATGAATGGTGAATGATCAAAATGACCGTTGTGGCAGTGGATGAAACGAAAGATGATACATATATCACTATCAAACAAACGAGAAATAAGAAACGCTTTCAAGAAAAGACACCTAATTAGGTCTCTAAAGACATTGCCGCCAACTATCTCTTTTAAAAGAAATTACTGTATAACCTTGTCATGGATACTGTAAAAATCTCTCTTGCCATAAGAGCTAGTTGGGCGGAAAAGATATATCTCTTTTGCTTAGAATGCTTCATGTAGGCCCCCAGAATGCGTCATATAGGCCCAAAACCGAAATGATTACCTATTCTCACGAGTTGTTGTTAACATATTGGTATTTGCAGTCAGTTTATGCCTGTGGCACATGCTTTTGTTTAACATGTGTACTCGTGGCTCGTATGGAAAGTGGTAACTCATCACGAAAGAATTCAGCATCCTGTTACTAATTGCCATGAGCAATGAGGAAATTTATAAGCTCAGTAATGTACTCGTTTCTATCTAACTAGTGAACTTATTGCCATGAACCTTACCAATAATATCATCATAAATCTACTCTATATTAGTCTAACTTTTGTACATATTCCTGAATGAAGCTTGAAAAATAATAACAAAGAATGTTATTCCCATTTTTCCTAAATTCTTTTCATCCATTTTCAGACCTCAAATTGAGAAATTCTTCTCACTTTTTTTAATAGTTTTTATGGGGGGGGGGGGGGGGGGGGGGATTTCTTGTGCAGTCTGTAGCAGCCCCCATCCACTGCGACCTGTAAGATCTATTGTGGTCTCTAACACATGATACACATAGGTAGGAAAAACCTCCAAATTTCGCAAAAATGTTTTTTACAGATGAAGTACTTGATGGGTTAGAAGACCCACTATTTTTTTACTGTGAAAATCGGTTAAAATTTGAGTTTACGTCATTCAAAAAGAATTCATTTAAAAAAATAATAATACAGGGTAGGAAGATAATTTTATTTGCAGTAAAGTTTGGAAGTTCAGAGAAATTGAAATTGGGAGACCAGGCATGGTACAAATACCAAGCAATTTTTCATTCGAATTAGAAATAGGTTAAAAGTAGTTCAGATGCATTAAGATTTCGAAAATTCATTCTGACACTGGAACTGTAACTCTTGTTACCTGGGGTTCGGTTGTCTAACTCTCTGAACAAAATGACAGTAGGTCCACTGCAATGGATTTTCTTGAGTCTCGATTGTATGTTTCTGTATAACCCCTCAAATCCGACCCCGAGCGTTGGTCAGACTTATTTGGCTGGTTCCTCTTTCGTCTAACCATCCATTACGGGAGCTGGTGCAACCTTCCATGGCAAGTGAGGGGAAGTTTTAGAGGGAAACTTATGAACCAACTACATCCTGGATTCAAAGTGATTTGGATGTCTAGTAACAAATAATCATATTAAAAGGCTTTCTTGTCAAAAAGGCAAACAGTTCAACAGGCTTAATCTTTTTTCAAGGGTGGACTATAGGCTGTCTGGGCCCCTCAGCAAAATTTGGGTCGAATTTGAGAGGTTCTACTCTAATATATTGTAGCTATGTATTCCATTAAGAATTTGCATTAAAATGAATACCTATACACTGCATTTATAAACTGGTTCTTATTTTTCAGGATCGAGCGGAGAAACCTACTTGAAAAACTGTATGACAACAGTAATCGTTCATTTCTCATGAAGTATTTACTTTGGATCTATGAACCTAATAAAGTAATTTTAAGCCCATGAGTCACTTCATTTCAAATGCCACTTTTTCATTAGGATATCAATATTTCACTTGCTTCATATTTCAAAAAAATATTAGAAATTAATGTAATACCTACACTGGAAAAAAGACTTGGATAAAATCAGACTTTCTTTCCCGGTCTGGTATCCACACGTTTAGGTTGATTGTTCAATAACGAACCAAGATTGGAATCAACCAATTTCAATTCCACTCAGTTGTTTAGTTGACATAAGCTAAACAACTCTACTCTACATGGAGTAGAATAGGTACTGTGTTTTTCAACACAACTGTTAGTATATTACAGATTAATTCACTCAATTTTACCATCCAACGTGTGTAGAATCCGAAAAATGAATTTAAAAATGAAGAGTAATCCGATGGTGGCCATTTATTTCAAAATGAATGTAGGATTTTTATATTCGGCATGCGGGCTGTGACATTGACACTTTTCATAGCGCTAGTTCAATAGATATTGGAACTCAGAAGTTATAGAAGAGGTCAGTCTAAAATTGCCAAATTGAACATGTTCAGGAAGGAGGTACCTTGTTACCCTTCCCGTCCAACTTTCTGATAAGGCCCACTGATAAAACAGAATTCTCGGCAACAGGCTTCAGCACATGATAGGGAATGTCCAGCGAACGCTCTCACACTGAAAAGCTACTAGGTATACGTTTCTGGATTTTAGACAAATGGACCGTTTTTTATAATGACCCATTTAAATCACTGGCATCAACGAAAAAGCACTTAAGTCCAAATTGTCGATTTTAGAGGAGCGATTTTTTTTGTTTTGATCGAGTTAATCAGGTGATAAAATTATTGTGGATATTGGAGTGAGCTCTCTGGGTGGTTTGCTGTGACCAAACGACATGAAGCACGGTCGTATTTTGAAGGATAATGAGATACTTGACTCGTGTTTTTGACCCAGCGCTAATAATTTTGGAAAACCCATAATAACCCCTCTACATCGTTTCCTGAGCTACAAACAATAGATGATGATCATTCGGGCCCAAGTTGAAAACATTCAGCAATATTCTAGAGGGGCAGCGAGGGGGCGCGGGATATGGGGTGTTCACTGAACTCCAAGGATATTGGCGGGATTGAAAAAATAAGCCAGTATATCTTGTGGGACGTAGAATATTAATTTTAAAAAAAATGACAACAGCGACACTCGAGATTCTGGTAAAAAGAGTGAAAGATGTGGGGAATTAAGTCCATTAAGGAGGGTAAGTCCTTTTCCTTTTTGGGACTGATCTTGCAGGGATGCGGCAGAACATGAGAACCACATTGTCAATCGATCTTCCTCTCCTCGAGAATGAAATTTGGTCGAATTCTACTGACCTCAGAAGCGAGTTCTTGTAGTGGGTCAGCCCAAAAGTTTCCGAATTATGTCTAATCCATTTAATTGAGAGCAAAGTAATCTTCCTCTTTTCCATGTTCACTTTCCTATGGACCAAGGCTGTTTTTAATATTCCAACGAAGTCATAGAAATCATCCCCACACATTTCTACCATGTGAAAACTTTGTCCCCATGATCGTACAAGTTGGTACCTATCATTGGGATGATAAACCGGCAGTCCTGTTTTTTTCTTCTGCCTCTCGATGACAGAGTGATCTTGGTCGGCCTCCAAATGTGTGTGCCCAGGAACCATGAACTCATGCTCTACAGTTTGCAGATGAGGGAGCTGCTGCACAGCATAAGTGAATATTGCCGACATGTGGGAGTTTCTATTTTGCCTGGCACATGTGTCGGAGTAATAGATTACATGCTTGGGACTACCAGGCAATGACTTCAAGTGTTTGCACGAAGCTATCTGGTTTCCGCCTCATCCAAAGATGGCTTCATGCCACATGAAACAGTCAACTTCCTTGGTCGCATTGCCATGGATAGTCAAATTGAAAACCCACAACTGCCTCTTGTAAAACGCCACAGAGGTTTTTAAATCTGGAGTGGGTAAGCATTGTTGCAGGTCAAGAGTAAAACACTTCATTGACTTGTCCCCAGTTGCTTAGCTTTTTTTGGCAATTTCCGAGTCAACTTTCTTTTCATCATAAGCCCGTCTTCCTGAGCCATGGGATGCTCGTTTCTTCCTCAAGAATTTGAAGTTCTTCAACGGGATCTTGATAAACCTTGAGTTTCATGGCTAAAGAGTCACAGGTATGACACGTGTCCATGTACGGCTTCTTGAATTTGAGTTTCAGGGTATGAAACTCGCGGTTTTAGACGGTCATGCTGACTGGATTTTCACATTTTTGACGATATTCATCGCACGTTTTGTTAATCGTCAAATGAGTCTGGAGAAACACCATCATTCCTTCTCCGCGAATAATGACTTCCGTAAGCTGAGAAAGTCTTCAGATGGGCTTTGACCTCCTCTATTTTCGATGATGCCATCTGCTGATGCTATCTGGTTCGATGATGCCAGAAACCTTTTCCTTTTTTTCGTGACAACTGTTCTCACGAAATTGTCTTTTCCCCTGAGAATTTTGAGAAAACACCCCTTGCAAAATTGAACACGTTTCCCGTTAACCTCAAGATGGTAGTTTCAGTCCTATTCTTCATCTTTGTTGGTGAGACATTTTCCCAAAGTCGAGTGCTCGATTTTGAGTCTATCTGAAGAGTCGAACCCACGAACTTGCCCGGCGATCGTAGGATCCCAAACTCCAATATTCTTTGAAAATTTGATCCGCGTGCTCATCCCTGATTTTATCTTTGCATAATGACCGGCAGGCTAGGAATATCTCACGAGTTCTTTTCTTAACTATTTTCGCTTTCATTGTTTCATGTTCTTCACCGCAATTTCTCTTCTTTTTTCTCTCTAATATTAGCTCTCTTCTGAAAAGTCCTTTTTTATCGCTTCCAACTGGAACGACTTCCGTTCCCCGCAAAATACCTGAACACCTCCGTTGTCTCCTCAAGCTTTGAAGTAATGCAGCCTCCTCATCACCTGAGTCTTGAGATGGGATCTCCGAAGCGAAATTTTGCAAGCCTGAAGTTAAAGCACCACCATTCAAAGCATTAGAATCATGAGGGAGGGAAATTGGAGGGCCTATGAAATTAGAAACCATTACCCACATGAGTAAAGAAAAACCCCTAGGTTGGTTGGTGTATGTATTAAGCCCAAGAATCCGCCAAGATTTAGAAGAAAACATTGTTCATACAATGACCGTGGTAGATAGATGGGTAGGTACTTACCTTCTTCATTTTCGCGAGTTCCCAAGCAACGAATTCATGAATAGGAGCATATTATAGGAGGAAAGCAACTCGTCACGAGTTAAAATTGAAGGCTCCTGAGGTTTTTTCTCAAGATTCGAGCAACAGTTTTAATCACGCAGGTCAAAAATCGCTGTACTATCCCAGCTGGTAAAAACAACATAAGTCGACTTATGTTCTTTTTCGCAAATAATTTTTTGCTCCAATGACTTGTCATTGAGACCATGGCGTCTTAGGGCTATATGGGAGGGGTAATGGATAAAGGGGGTACCAAATTGTGCGCAGTGACTAGACCTTTCGCTTAAGAAAAAAAAGTGATTTTTTGACTGAAGTGCTTTTTCGCTGGGGTCAATGAAATATCAATGCTAGTTCCCCAAGGTTTCATACTTGAAATTCATGGTTTCATTCCACTGAGGCCATGAAGATACATTTTTGGATCATTGAAAAGAAGAGAGAAAATATAAGAACTCCAACTTCATCAATGATGAGCAGCTTCCACTGAACTTAGGCCTCAAGAAACATATGGGAGCCCTCAGTTTACAAAAAAATTTTCCGTAGATACAAATGATTAAAACTAATATTGTTAAAGAAATGATATTACCCGCTTTGAGTTTACTGAAGAGGTAAAATCATATTTGACTGTAAACATTGTCACCAAGTGGCAACATGGGAAATTAACGTTGGTGGGAACTGGTAATTTGGACTTGCCGAATTTAAACCAATTTCTCATGAAACTTAATTATGCACGAACAGCAAATCTATGGGAATGAATGAGTTTATAATAATCAAATTCGGTTTATTTTATACAAAATATATTGATATAATACATTATTTACACTTTTTAATTCGATAACAACAAACAGTTAAGTACAAGTCTAAAAAACAATATTATATTCACTACAGACAGTAGATTGACTGCTTCTTGGTATTTCTACATTTTCCCAGCCATTAACACACAATTTATTATCAGTACGTTAGAGGGACTTGAATAAGCCATGAACCCTCATTATCTCTCTGCTGTAATGCCCAATATCAGAAATTTGATTCAGCATAATTAAAAATACCACTGCAAATTTAATATCGACAGATGATGGTCAGATAGACTAATTTTTTCATTTGACTATTGAAATAGCTGCATGCCTGCAGCTAAACATTGAGTGATGTGTAGCACAGTGAAATCTCTAATTAGCGGACACCCAGGGGACCGAACATTTTGTCCGTTAATTAGAAGTGTTCCTAATTAGAAAGTTATTATGGGGGGAAAAGAATGACTACCTCAGTCACGATTTTTCAGCATCTTCGCTGCTTGCGTTTTCCCTATTTTAAAATGAGCCCCAACATCACAGGCACTTTGTTTCTCGTGAATGTAACACTTGAACACTTAGACTTGTTGCTGTAATGTCAGACTAGGGCGTGTCGACGGCATGGAAAACACTGATTCCGCATCTTGTGTTGTGATGAGACCACGAAACAGGGAATATTCATCACCTGAATAAAATAAGAACACAAAGTTCAAAGCTAATCCAATATGCCTTTTAGCCTTATATCATCACATTTTTTCCCTGCCACTGTCTCCCGCCTGTCCGGCAATTAGAGGTAGACACTTGGCTTCACCATCCTAGGGGCCAAAAATAGTGTCCGTGTCCGCTAATTAGGAATGTCCGGTAAACAGAGGAATCCAATGCACATAATCAAATGTAGCTCTGCCGGTACCGAAACAGCTGTCCGGTATATAGAAATGAACGCTACTTAGATCGTCCGTTATTTGGAGATTTCACTGTATCCCCAAGACAAAAGTGTAGTAGGATCATATCAACTTTGCTATCTTCCTCCATATTTGTGTTTACCTGTTTTATGGAATTCATTCCAAGTTACAGAGTTTTCAAGTAGGGAATAGTTATGGTGCATAATATAAAGAGTAATTTCAAAGGTAAGTAACATAGGTAAAAGGAAAAACGGGGTTATTGAAAGGTTGTCTATTTCCACTAATACGCGAAAAATGCGCCGGTTTTGGTGATTAAACCAGTCAGTCACAGTAACTGACAGTGTATTTTTCGCGTATTAGGAAAATAGACAACCTTTCAATAACTCCGTTTTTCTTTGAAATGGGTTTCCACGATTTCATCACTAGTGATTTAGTTCGCAACATAGGTACTGGTAGGTACCTACCTACTTAGTCACCCTACTACACTGTTTAATTGTAAACTGTTTTCAACAACAACAAAATCCCATTTTCATGATTTTCAGCAGTTTTTTATAGTTTCCATCATCAGCAACGTAAACGTATTCAATATCTACAAAGGAAAGAATGACACTGTATGTGGCAAATGATAAAATTAACTCTCAAAATGCCTGAAGGACCAATACGCAAATTTTCTCAAATGAACCCAAGGAATATAAAAAATAATTTTAGTGGGCAAAAAGAAGAATTTTCTAGTATCACGAAAAATTCAGTATTAAATAAGTTACAGTCATGCTTCATCACCCAATGAGCAATTTTCAAGTTGTACCTACCTACCTGCCTTCATGTACCTACCTACTTGAAACCCCTTTAAAACCTACAACACAAATTAAGAGTTTCTGTAGTTCGCCATTACAAAATTCCAAAAATTTTAACAACTTATTTCCCTCCACACCTTTTTGTTGATCAATTATTTTTTGTTTATTTTATAAAATCAACACCATCCTCCATTAGCAGATTTCAGTAAAAACAGCTAAAACCGTAACAACAAAATTATATAAATATACCAAAAGATGAACAGCATACTGAATCCAGACAGAAAGACTATTTCAATAATAATATTAAAAAATCACAAAAATGGGAGTCAAAAAATTGATGAAAATGTCTAATGTCACCAAAAATTACATAGTCTTAAGGGTAAATGTCACGGATTTTAGAAAGAAATATTTTCAGTAGATGGCTGCACCGTCGGGGGCAATCCAATATTCGGTTTATCTCTTGAACGGGTCAACCGATTTTCATTCAATCTGTAAAATGTTCTGTAATCTTTATAAACAA